>JAQBSW010001969.1:0-92500 GCA_029291075.1 Eudiplozoon nipponicum | reverse complement strand
CTTTTCGGTACTATGATATAGGTATCAGTTACTGGAACAATAGCCATAGTCAGATAATTTTTGAAATTTTGTTGCGGTGTGTACAAGTTTATTGGTTCAATGCCGCGTTTTGCGTACGCGGGTAATATTTTTACACGAGCAGTTACACAAAGATCTGATTCATCACACTTTCTAATTTTGTTTTGTCTTTGATCGGGTTGAATTCTTCTTTTTTCAACTGAAAATGCGGTTCTATCACATCTTTGTTTACTGGCAACGTTTCGGTGCCTACTTTCCAGCACCATCCTCAGGCAACACAGCACAGTACAAACTTCACAATAGCAGATTTAATCATTAACGTTTATATTGTAGAATGTACATTTTCGGTACTATAATGTTGGTATCAGTTACTGGAACAATAGACATAGTGTTAGTTTCCTTTACAGACTCGCTATATATATTATATAGACTGAATTAGCGTTGAAGTCGGATTGTCGAAGACTTTATATGATGTTAGCTTCACTATTTCAGGTTTACACATTCGTCTAGGAGATTTTACCGTCCTATTATCCCACATTCTTCACCACGTATTTAAAGGCAATCGAATGCAATAATCTTGTTCATAATAAGAGACGAAAATAATGTCATTAAAGTTTATATTTTAGAATGTACCTTTTCGGTACCATAATGTTGGTGTCAGTTACTGGCACAATAGCCATAGTGTTAGTTTCCTTTACAGTCTCGCTATATATATTATATAGAGTGTATTAGCGTTGAAGTCGCATTGTCGAAGACTTTATGTGATGGTAGCTTCACTATTTCAGTTTAACACATTCGTCAAGGAGATTGTACCGTCCTATTATCCCACATTCCTTACCACGAATTTAAAAGGCAAACAATTGCAATAACCTTGTTGATAATAAGAGACGAAAATAATGTCATTAACGTTTATATTTTAGAATAAACCTTTTCGGTAGTTTAATGTTGGTATTAGTTACTGGAACAATAGCCATATTGTTAGTTTCCTTTACAGTCAACGCTATATATATTATATAGTGTGAATTAGCGTTGAAGTCGCATTGTCGAAGACTTTATATGATGGTAGCTTCACTATTTCAGTTTAATACATTCGTCAAGGAGATTGTACCGTCCTATTATCCCACATTCCTTACCACGAATTTAAAAGGCAAACAATTGCAATAACCTTGTTGATAATAAGAGACGAAAATAATGTCATTAACGTTTATATTTTAGAATAAACCTTTTCGGTAGTTCAATGTTGGTATTAGTTACTGGAACAATAGCCATAGTTTTAGTTTCCGTTACAGACTCGCTATATATATATTATATAGAGTGAATTAGCGTTGAAGTCGCATTGTCGAAGACTTTATATGATGTTAGCTTTACTAATTCAGGATTACACATTGATCAGGGAGATTTTACCGTCCTATTATACCACATTCCTCACCATGTATTTAAAGGGCAATCTAATGCAATAACCTTGTTGATAATAGGAGACGAAAATAATGTCATTAACGTTTATATTTTAGAATAAACCTTTTCGGTATTTTAATGTTGGTATTAGTTACTGGAACAATAGCCATAGTGTTAGTTTCCTTTACAGACACGGTATATATATTATATAGTGTGAATTGGCGTTGAAGTCGCATTGTCGAAGACTTTATATGATGGTAGCTTCACTATTTCAGTTTAACACATTCGTCAAGGAGATTGTACCGTCCTATTATCCCACATTCCTTACCACGAATTTAAAAGGCAAACAATTGCAATAACCTTGTTGATAATAAGAGACGAAAATAATGTCATTAACGTTTATATTTTAGAATAAACCTTTTCGGTAGTTTAATGTTGGTATTAGTTACTGGAACAATAGCCATAGTGTTAGTTTCCTTTACAATCTCGCTATATATATTATATAGCGTGTATTAGCGGTGAAGTCGCATTGTCGAAGACTTTATGTGATGGTAGCTTCACTATTTCAGTTTAACACATTCGTCAAGGAGATTGTACCGTCCTATTATCCCACATTCCTCACCACGTATTTAAAAGGCAATCGAAAGCAATTACCTTGTTGATAATAAGAGACGAAATAATTTCCTTAACGTTTATATTTTAGAATAAACCTTTTCGGTAGTTTAATGTTGGTATCAGTTACTAACACAATAGCCATAGTGTTAGTTTCCTTTACAGACTCGGTATATATATTATATAGAGTGAATTAGCGTTGAAGTCGCATTGTCGCAGACTTTATATGATGTTAGCCTCACTATTTGAGGTTTACACATTCGTCTAGGAGATTGTACCGTCCTATTATCCCACATTCCTCACCACGTATTTGAAAGGCAATCGAATGCAATACCCTTGTTGATAATGAGACGAATATAATGTCATTAACGTTTATATTTTAGAATAAACCTTTTCGGTAGTTTAATGTTGGTATTAGTTACTGGAACAATAGACATAGTTTTAGTTTCCTTTACAGACTCGCTATATATATTATATAGAGTGAATTAGCGTTGAAGTCGCATTGTCGAAGACTTTATATGATGGTAGCTTTAATAATTCAGGTTTACACATTCATCAGGGAGATTTTACCGTCCTATTATCCCACATTCCTCACCATGTATTTAAAAGGCAATCTAATGCAATAACCTTGTTGATAATAAGAGACGAAAATGATGTCATTAACGTTTATATTTTAGAATGTATCTTTTCGGTACCATAATGTTGGTATCAGTTACTGGACCAATAGCCGTAGTGTTAGTATGCTTTACAGACTCGGTATATATATTATATTGTGTGAATTAGCGTTGAAGTCGCATTGTCGAAGACTTTATATGATGGTAGCTTCACTATCGCAGGTTTACACATTCGTCTAGGAGATTGTACCGTCCTATTATCCCACATTCCTCACCCAAATATCTAGTGGTTAAAGGGCGTAATACCGGCTTCTACTAATGAGTCGCTAGTAAGCACGAAACGAATTGCATGAGATTATACTTTCCGTTCATGCTCTCTTTGGTTTATCCTTCTGGTCACAACTGAACTAATTTGTTACTAGGTTCACAACACCCAATACATACTTATAATTAGGACAGTTTCCTTCGATCGAATTATGGTTTTAGTAAAATATGACAACCGCGCTTTAGACAAAACTGGTACTTTTTGGCCGGACGCGTTTCTTGACTGAAAAATGTGGAAGAAGCATGTCGATTTCTATACAAGGAGATTAAAATGTGTTTTCGACCAATTACCTCTGGCATAGGGTAGATATTACTGCCCAGGTTCGAGACCTGTTCGCGTCAAATTTTGGAATGAAATTGAAGAGTGCCCAAAAATTATGAAACCGGTCTTTTGGATGAATTCCCTTTGTTACCTCTTATATATATATATATATATATATATATATATATATATATATATATATAAGTGCTTATATCTAGCTGACAACTGTGATTTTTAATCATTACACCCTCACCCACAGCTACCCCTACACACACACACATATATATATATATATATACTTATATATATATATATTTAAAGTGTTATATACTATGACAAACAAAAATAATTCTTTTTTTAATAAACAATTTATTTTTTTAAACACATGCGATTAGTCACTTTAGTTAAATTTCAAATTAGCGTATTTTCACTTTCATTTATGCTTGGATATGTAGCTTATTTGTACGTAGGAAATATATTTTAAGGTATAAAAAAAACACAAAAACAGCCAATAGTATAGCATAGATTTTGCTCCATTGTTTAAACCGATTACCGTAATTAATAAAAACTAAGTATAAATATACTTACTTACTTTACTTTACTGCGGCTGACTCCTTTTGGAGGATAAGCCGGCTCCAGTGACATTTCATGGAGTTTCTTGGGAATTTGGTACAAGTGGTGTCCCCTCACCACTCGGCTTTTTGATCGAGGACGCACCTCTAGCCTTTGCACATCCAAGCGCAGTCTGCAAGGCAGCAGTAAGTTGCATGGTTGCCGGTGGCTGTTGAGAGCTCATTCGCCATTCGGAAGTACGGGGTACCGTCCAGGAGTCCATGTAATCCTGTGGCTGTTGAACCCTTTTGTGGCGGGGAACACACGCCGAGTCATGGTGCCGTCGTCGGGCTCATGTGGTATTTTATAGGAGATCCGATTGCCGGTCGGAAATCCACCACGCCCTGGTGACACCACCGCCATAGCCCTGTTAGCCCATGTACGATCGGCCATCGAGACATGGTTGACACCGTCGTACCACGTTGAGGAGGGGATGGACTTTACGGCGGAGGGAAACAGCAATACCCTCTTTAATAATGGTATTACGTATAGTACTTCATATCGCCATCAATGGAACGAATGGCATCTAGACCAATGGGTTCCCAATAAGGACGAAACCAGTCTACTGGATGAATTGCCTTTTATACTATATACAATTCTTAGTTTATACTGACATATGTAAGCAATTAATGGTTCAGTCAATACAATTTAACAATAATTGATTGCGCGGGTGGTGGTAACAATTATTGTTAAATTGTATTGCCTATATATGTATATGTGGCGAAAGCTGCAAACAGTTAATGTTCATGACTGCATAGAAATTGTGCAGCCGACATTTCCAGTCAAGTTAAATGTATGCGAGACTGCTAGAGGTGAGAGTCGCATATCTAAATTTGATTTCCATATATATTCAATGCGGTTTGATCCTCGATAGTCAGTTTGCCGTCGTACTCTGATGATGATCATGGAAGGTCGAAACGCGTCATTGCGTTGCTACTGGCGGTAGTTTTGTTATGTTGTTCGACGACTGGTTAAATATAATGGGAATGGTGTTTAATTCAAGTTCGCAAACTTGATTTAAAGAATGGTTCAGGTGTTTATATCAAGTTTGCAGCCTTGATTATAGTAAATGTGGTAGGAAGTCGTTAGCCTAATATCAATTGTTAACCAATGCTTTTCATAAGATAAAATGAATGGTGCATTCAAATTTTTGCTGCGCCACGTTAATTTATATGAAACAATTAAAACAGCAATTTGATATGATACTGCAGAATAGCCTATTGTAAGATCAAAACTTTAATTATTCGAATGGAAAATGACATATGATTTTATGGTACTATCATTTTGGCTTATAATCGTTGGTGACAAATTTTTTGTTGTTATTTCTCATGTCCAAACTGTAGTGTTAATCAATTCGCTTTCTTTGTTTACCTTTAATCTAGTGTGATTATTTAACTTTTGTACAGTATTGATGTGCAAACATGTATGTACACACGTGTAAAGAGAACTGAACTTTTATCCAGAGTAATGCTGAGTTGTTGCTTCATAGAACGGAAAGAGGTTATTTAAGCGACGAGAGGCAACTAACTCGGCTATGTGCAGGTGTTTAAATAATGTAAAATGAGCGATTTACGTCGGTTGATGCCAGACGTCATACTTAGAATATTGACAATCGAGGCCTGAATTTGTGTGACGAATAGTTATTGAGTTTTAAATGTCGAAGTTAATGAGGAGTGCATAGCTAAGGTCACTTTTTATGTTTTTATATACGCATCGAAGCATTTCGAGCACAATAAGCAGTTCTTAAATTATCTACATCAGTCAAAATTGTAAGGCCCCTCCATTATAATTGTTTAAAATAATGCGGTAGGCTACTTCATTCTGAAACTTGTAAACCCTTACAGTTACTCAGAAGGGAGGGTAAGAAAAAAGTTTTTTTCCATTTTGTGCTTATCTTATTCAGTAGGATCTTCGATGAAGCGTGCGTTTAGCCAGGCTGCAAGTCTCCATCAAACCGATGTAGATATGTTGCCAACGTATCAATACAACGAAAAGGATGAGCAGCATGTTCGCTCACCTACTGCATTAGGTGATTGCATACCTGCATCAAAACTGACTCGAGGCCCATCTCCATTGGGAGCTGGCAGCATAATGACTCGTAGCAGTGGAGATGCCGTATTAGATGCCAAAAGAGAAAGTGGTGCCGCAGTATTAGAATCTGGTGGCCAGCTGTCACGTTTATCAGGCTATGGTGGCCCCGGCACGATGCCACCTACAACAGGCTCTGTTAGCCCATCGGATAGCTCGCGTGCTCTGATATCAGAAGGTGCCATAACAGGTGGTGCAATTCACATTTGTGCCATGAGCACTGCTGAGATTTGCTCCGCTTATCATAGGGGAATCGATCCGCAGGTAACAAAAACCAGTGCAACCAGCGGGTACTCCACTTTAGGCACTAGTGGCGGAAGTGGAGGTGCGAATGCTGAAGTTGCCGAGGAAATGGCTGCTCTTTTCAGAGACAGCGGTTTTACAGGTAAACCAAGTGTTATAGCGTCGATTGCTAGAAATCGGCATGGTTTGGCGAATGACAATTATGATGATGATGACGATGATGAAGAAGATGAAAATAATCAGCGACGGCTCGGTGACGAACACTCACGTGTTAAAGGTATTCAATCGAAATAACTCTAAAATAATCTCTAAGAAGTTTACTCATGCTACCACAGAACCTCCAGGATCATTATTTATCTTGGTATTGCCAGTTGATGTTAGCTCCGGCTTAACGCTTACGTAATATAGTTAGTCTTATTTCTGTCGGGCATGTTTGCCATGAATGGTCTGCATATCCTTAGGTACATAATCGTTTCAAATGATTTTTTGCTTGTAAATGCGATGGTGGATACGTCACCCTATATCTGTATTGTTACTTACTGAATACTATTGTGGGTTTAAAAGGCCGGTGTTTTTACCTTTATAAAGCTATTATCAGAATCTATCATGGTACTTTTCTGACAAAAGGTAGATATTGGATTGCTTTCATATTAATTAGGCAGTCTTTACACAAACGTCCTATTGAATATCGTTTTTGAAAAATTCTGCATAAAGCTGTTTACTATGCTCTCTGACCGAAGGTGTTTTATATTGCTAATTGCTGCTTTGAAGGAAATAATTAGTTTCTATCTGATTTCTTGACCAGTTATGGATTTCTGCATACGTTTCTGTGATTTTATTGCCTAGTTTTCTCAAAATCACATCGCGCTCACTTCGGATTTCGGTGCGATCATTTTATGAAAATATTAGTTCTGCCATTATTCGGCCTTTTATAAGCGACTTGGCTATCAGTGCACAGTAAATTTTCGCATTTTTACATGCTGTAGTGATCGGGTTAAGATAATTTTTTCCTGTCGCCTAACTTCCATGGTATGTTGTTGTCAAATTCGTCCCAAGAACATATTTTTGTTCTAATTTAGTAATTCATTTGGTACTGCCTCCCCATTGTTATCTAAAGTTAAATGGATCATAGTGAATCGTAAAATAACCATGTAGTGACACATACATTAGTGTATACGATTGCATAGTTAAATAGTGTCTAAAGATGTGCCGTGAGCTGTTATGCTCTTGTCTGCATAGAAATTGGGTAACTGTCATTCCAGGTAGGTACAATGATTACACGACAAATGAAAAAAACCCGCTTTCTTGCTTCCCGATCTACGTTATATACAGCGCAAATTGATCCTCGTTTGTCAGTTTGCTATCGTGCTCCAATGATGACCATGTGAAGTTAAAACGTTCTGTTTGGCTTGAATAAAGATAAATTTGACGTTTTACGATTATAGTTTAGAAAAGATTGTTAATTTTTATGTCTATAACGAAAACTTGATTGAAAAAATTTCATCACTACAAACGCAATCAATGTTTGCTCTATCGCGCACAGTTTTATGCCGAATATCTGATTAATAAGCAAATACGATTATTCCTGTATATAGTTAATTTAATCAAGTTTGCGATCTTGATATAAACACTTGACCCAT
The DNA here is from genome assembly GCA_029291075.1 of Eudiplozoon nipponicum. Lineage (NCBI taxonomy): Eukaryota > Metazoa > Platyhelminthes > Monogenea > Mazocraeidea > Diplozoidae > Eudiplozoon > Eudiplozoon nipponicum. Next base: position 84,692 of record JAQBSW010001969.1, on the reverse strand, counting down.
TATCTACATACATGTACAGTTTAAACTAGGTAGTGTATAGTGTAGATAGCAAAATTCATGAGGAACACCGGTTTCGTCCTTATTAGGAACTTATATCACACTGTCCAGTATTCGCTGCGGACAGGGTTCGAACCTGGGCACGCCTGCTTCGGAATCGGGTGCTCTAACCACTGAGCAACCCTGCCGCACGAAAAGGGCAATTCATTCGGTGGACCCGTTTCGTCCTTACTAGAAAGTCAACACGTACTGTTCACAATTTGCCCTTGACAGGGCTCGAACTTTGGCACGCCTTCGGAATCTGGTGCTTTAACCACTGAGCCACCCTGCCGCACGAAAGGGCAATTCATTCAGTGGACATGGTTCGTCCTTATGCGGAACTTATCACATATTGTCCGTTATTCACGGGGACAGGGTACGAACCTGGGCACGCCTGCTTCGGAATATGTTGCTCTAACCACTGAGCCACCCTGCCGCACACAAGGGCAATTCATCCAGTAGACCCGTTTCGTCCTTATTGGGAACTCATCACACACTGTACAGAATTTGCCGTGGACATGATACGAACCTGGGCACGCCTGCTTCGGAATCTGTTGCTCTAACCACTGAGCCACCCTGCCGCAAGAAAAGGGCAATTCATACAGTGGACTTGTTTTGTCCCTATTGGGAACTCATCACACACTGTCCAGAATTTGCCGCTGTCAGGGCTAGAACTGGGGCGCGTCTGCTTAACACAAATTTCTGTTATATACTTAATAATGTTTTTGCTTAGCTTTTCCTTTAGGTGGAGCCTATATGGTATTCCATTAGACCTGAAGTTGCAAATATGCTATCAAGTGAATGGCATTTTATTATCTTTTGTTAGATGTAGGCTACTTTGCTGTTTGTATTTAGCCATTATGATTTACATTTTAAAACTGTTTCTATATGAAAATTTTCTTCAACGAATATACATGTAGTTATCGCCTTTGAGATAAAATCCAACCCAGTTCTTTTGAACAGTAGCAAATCATAGCAAAATAACCGTGAATTGCACAAATTGACGCATGCCGACTTTCAATGGCCATCATCAGATTATCATGACAAATTGGCTAATCGAGATTTACCTGCTAAACTAGTAAAATGATTTGAAAAGTAAAATGCGGCATTCACCGCCAACAGGCTTGCATGCATCGCACCAACTGGAATATCGGCCGCACAACTTCTTAGCAGTCGCAAACCGCACGTTTTCGGCAACTTTTGCCGCTTGTATATATTTTTTTCACTTATTTAATCATTGATCTCTTGCTCGGTATTAACAATGGTTTAAATCAAGTGTGCGCACTTCCGATAAAAACCAATCCCAATCGGTGAACCAGCAGCAAACTATTGGAAAACTATCGTCTGTTACACGTACTGACACGTGCCGACTTGCCACTGTGGTTATTAGAACGCGCCGAAAAACTGGCCCACGCGAAATTGACCAATAAGCAATTAAAATGTTATGAAAATCAAAATTAGGATTTTATTTATAGTAGACTCACATACATCGCTTTTAACTGGAATTTCGTTTGTAAAATGTCTGTTCGGTCTCGAGCATCAATTCTTGCAACTTTCGCCAATTTTTTTTATTTAAGCTATGCTATAAAGCAATCCTTTATTATATGGATGGTAATGGTAAGTAATTATGTCAATTTTGCGTACTTAAGATGTAACAGTTATTTCATTTTTTAATTCAGCTGTGCTACTGGTTAAAAGAATTACTTTAGTTTTATTTCGAATGCACAAACTAAATTTAACTGTTTGTCATCACGTGCCTAATAGCAGTTTGATCTGCTACTTTTAGTGCAGTTTTTTTGTCCCTAAACTTCTTTCCTAGATTTTGTTTAGGTTTTATTATTTGGCTTCAATTCTTTCTTGCGCTTACTCAAGTGAGCGACATTTCAGAACGACAATCGACTATTTAAGCAAAAAATCTACGATGGTAGGAATTCCCAAATGTCGGCTTTTAAGTGAAACCAAACAAGGGTGCACCTTGACTTTACCGCCGTTACTTTTACCTTATTAAAATCGATGTCATTACCCTCTTGGCATTGCCTACAAGCCTTTAGCCCCAAAACGAATTTGATTTTCTCGAAACTGATAATCATTTAGAATTTCTTCCTCAAAAAACTAATAACTATGTTGGAAGCTTCATCTTTGGGATACTTTAAAACTATTTTATTTCACGTGTGAATACTGTTTATCTTATTCTAAGTAGGGCACTCACCATTTTACCTTAATCTGCATTTATAGCTAGCGAAAGCCACACACGTGTCCAATAAATCTTGTTTTCTATTTTCTGTACTTATGAGTATTTATACGTGAGTGAAAGCCGATTTCAGCTTCTATAGAATGATCTTCTCATGTATGTGCTTTGCAAGACTTTTCTCTTTGTATTTAAAAAAACTTAATCTGTTGCACTCTCTGTCGCGTTTAAAAGGTATTTGTTATGATTTATTATTTAAGATATTTTACAGTCTTTTGAAGAAGAAGAAGAAGAAGAAGAGTGTTAAATTTAGGTTGTTAGTAGAATCAAATGTTGGATAGGAATAATACAAATAAGGTGAAATATCCAAAGGTTGTTCGCTATCAAGATACTCTAATTTTCGGATGACAAACTTCTCCCCCATCGTGAAACGAATGGTAGCATTTGTGTAGACATTTCATTTTTGTGAATTCGTACGTCTGCTAGGTCACATTTGTGTGTTCCATTTCCTTAATCAGAGCCTTACAAGAGAATTTACACACGTCTTATCTCTGCTTTCCGTGTAGAAAATATGCAAAATTAAACAATCCTATTTCTTTGAGAATTTCGTTTGTCATTAACTTGTTAGCAGTTGCCACTGTAAGCTGGTGTATACTTGGTCCCAAAGTTTTATATTATCAGTTTTTTAATAAATTTGTTTTCCCCCGTTTAGATTCCACGAATAGAAGAGCACGGGGGCAGCGAAGGAAGAAGAAAGGCACAGCAAAGAAAGAAAAGTCCAAATCCGAAGATAATGTTGACGAGTTGGGCTTTGGTGATGTTGATGATGACGATATTGACAATGATAACGACCCTATTAATGATGAGATCGATGAGGATGCGGATGTAGATGAGGACGAAGATGATGATGATGAGGGTGAATTGATACTTTGCAGTCGTTCGCCTTCAAGACTGGGTACTATGGAACGTCAAAAAGGTGGGTAGAGGAACAATTTTAAAGCGTGATTAATAAATCCATTTAAAAAAAATTCAACCGCTAGAATATTTCCGGGTTTGCCTATATGGACCACATAAACAATCGAACTGTTTACAACGGAACATTTTGCAATCCATAGTTACAGTTTATCATATATATATATATATATATATATATATATATATATATATATATATGTAAATATATATATATATATATATATATATATATATATATATATATATATATATATATATATAAAACTATTACGTATTTTGTTATGAGATCATTTAATCATTGGTGTTTACGGAGCTGTTTGAACAAAAAGTTTCACATACTTTAGTATTTGTTTATATTTATTGTGGTGGGCTGTCGATTAAATGTTCTTTTAAATTTGTATTAAAATTATTTGGGAGAATGTTAGGACCTTTTTAGTTTGTTCAGATTATGTCTTCCACATCCACTTCGAAGAAGCTAAATAACGACTTTAACATGTTGCCGTAAAAGGATTCCTTTGTCTAATTTCAATGTTGAATACAGGTACCTTATGATAAAATGGGATTGGTGATTATTTCAAGCTCATATAGTTGACTTTAAGAACTTAATAGATGGTTTGAAAAATGCATAGGTGATTTAGCTTGTCGCGTTAGTTTGAACTGACCAGTAGCCAGTCGTTAAGAGCTCGTTGGTCACTGAGATTACAATTTTTTTCGTGCGGAATTATGTATCGTTTCCTAGTTCTACATCGGCTGACTATTGAATAAGACCTCCAGAGCTAATGCATTACTGTATATATGCTTTTTTGCGACCAATAATGCATAATTACACTATTATTATTATTATCATTATTATTATTATTATTATTATTATTATTATTATTATTATTATTACAGTCTTGGTGTCTATTTTGAAGAAAACTGTTGTTTAGTCAACGAGTTTTTAATTGCCCTTCGACATTTAAAATGATGAGCCATATTTAACATTTAAATTTGTGGCTGAAGTAAGTAATATGAATATTAATTTAATTTTGCTTTCTTTCTTAGCAAAGAGTAAATGAGCAAACTTGTCAATATCAGTTACAAAAAAATTATCTTCTAAGAATCAGACTATTTTTTCAACAATCTGGCTTGTTAGTGAGACAGGCTCTTTTTAAATGATCTTTGTTAATCCAGTTTGTGTGATAGAATCGGACATATCGTTTTCATTCTGACATAAGTGTGGATCACACAGGTTAGAAAATTTGTTTTGTTTGATTATTTACTTAGGTAATATTCTTCCTCCAGGGCCTGCTGCCTCCGTCCCTTCAGCAGTTTCCTACGGCATTCCCGGAGAGGCTTTGCATGAAAGACTGCTGAATGTTTCCACCAATGAAGATGATGGAAAAAATAGTTTTTCGACCACTGCTGATAATGCGAATGAAACAGCTGTTAGGGCACCTGGCGAACCCGGTGCTGATACGCTCCACTCTGGTGGATTCCATGATATAAATAATGGAGATGCGTTGTCTCCAATAAAGAAGACTAGTAGAATAGAGCTTTTGCCGAGTCAAGACAATGGAAAACCTCCGAGAAAGCCGAAGCGCCCAATTGTTGCCTCATCAAACAGTCAGGAGCGACAGTCTGCGGACGCGTACAGTTTAGGTGACGAAAATTACACGTCCAATATGGAAATAGACTTAGCCAACGGAAAAGGGGTGAGTTACAATTCCTGTTAAATAATATAGTCAAGCAAATTTGTGGCAATATTTTAAGCATCTTGAGTAAGGATGCTTGACGTCTTTCTGTATTTTAAATTAATTTTTTAATTTAAATATGGAAATTTGTCGCCAGCATCTACTCATTTCTATGTTTAATAATTTATAAGGCATTTTCAACCTCAAATTATTAACGCGCAGCTCTCCTCCATTAGACCGCCTTGTCAAACGTCCAGCATAATTTAGACGTTAGCATGTGCAAGTAAAGATGAGCATCAAATGATCGCTTTTGTATAATTAAACGAACGTTTGTTTTGCGGCGGTGCTAATAATTATTTAAATCAAGATTTTCATCTTCATGTAAATACCTGTCCCATTATATACAAAGGTTTGTCCGAATAAAGTAAGCATTTTATTTACATATTGGGACTAGGGTTTATATCAAGAATGCAACATTGATTTAAATAAATGATAGCCTTGTCTCATCCAATTAGCTAAAAATAAAATGAAAACTTTGGCTTTGTTAAATTTCTTATGTAATGCTGGAATATATTCTAATAAATAAATTGATTCCAAATTTTTTTAAGCTGAATTTTCTTAGTTTAGTTAATAGCCTATTAAATAAAATAAAAAGCGATTGTCTCCTTTGGCAAAACCCATTTTTGTCAACAAACTTGATTTGAAAATATGATTTAATTGATGAATTAACTTCAAGAATAGGTTTACGTTAAATAATCAGTTATGAAATCAACAGGTAAGTCTTTTAATTTCAATTAATAAGATTAAATATTTTGTTGGATAAATGTGCGGTCTATATACTAGGTCTAGCTAAACCAAAAACTTAAGTTAGCATATACCCGAAAATTTTTGTAGTATAATGTGGGTTGTCGCAGTGGATAGATCCACAGACTCTGAAGCAAATGTGCAACGGTTCCAGCCCCGTCGATCGAAAAATTATAGTAGAGGAAAAGTTCCCAATAAGGACAAAACTGCTTTACTGGATGAACTGCCTTTGCTAACTAATACAAAATGAGATTGGTGTTTATATCAAGCTCGCAAACTTGTTTCAAATTATTGTAGACTAGTTCATCACGTACTGGCTTTAATTGACTACGGATATGACTCGAACCTGGAGGTGACGCACGAAATTGATTGGTTTCCTTTTTTTCAAACTGTCTCTATGTTTACATATTTCTATTTTGTTTTGCCTTCCAATTTATGTATAAAGATATGTTTATTAGTAGATACTCGAGGAGATAATGAGAAAGAAGCGTTTCATGTATCTGATAAAATTTCTTTTTTTGCACACATGGGAAGGGTACAACGAATTTATATGTTCTTAAGAATTTATATGTATATATATATATATATATATATATATATAAATATTAAGGCTTTATGTAAGTTAAATTTTTTTTATATTTTAATTTCTTCAAGGAAACTGTAAATCACGTTTGGACCTCAAATGCATCGCAGCACGGTAAGTATGTTTTGTTTATTTTAGTTAATGCATTATGAATATAATAAAAGTTTTTTGTTTTTGTTTCCCTTTTGGTTTGAATGTTAAACTCTGTTCGAGAGAGGGCTAGGAAAGCTTATGACGGAAAGATTGGTAATTACACTAATAATCCGGTTGATTTGTGTGAAAATTTAAACGGCGTATACCTAAGATCAATGACAATCCTGATTTTACGTGCATACTACATAGCGTGTTGTGCAGCATGTAAGGTAATATCGGACAACGAATAAATGCTTATTTCAGCATAATCACCAGATGTACGCGTGCATTTGATGCTTACTCGGTGCTTTGCAATTGGAAGCGGCTCTACGCTGGAGGCATTGTAAATGACTGTGTAAAGGAAACTGCATCGTTCAACTCTCTTCTTAAATATCCTGTTAAATATTAACAAAGGCTGGGTGTAGTGCTTACAAAAAAATGCACGCGTACCTCAAATTTCATTCACTTTTTCTATCCCTATGTGTTCGGATATTGTTTTAAAAAATATTCTTCGGTTGTTGCACGAACGTTCTCTCTTTTGACTTCTATGTTTAGTCTCAAATAACATTGGACTCGCTTCTTTGATAATCGGCCTGTTCTACCTACATGACAATTATTGATAGATAGGGAAAGAAAATTATCGCAGATGCTCTATAATATAAATTTAAATTATTTCGTAGGCTAAATGATGTTGTAGGCTAATCGAATAAAAATTTTCGGAATCAGGATCCTCGTTATATTTAACCGCAACAACAAATGAAAATGCGACAAAAATTCAGCTAGCTAATATCTTACGCATTTCATTAATAATTTCAGTGTCTTAGGTAAGGTCTACATTTGGTGTGGTAATAAAATTTTATTTTATAATTTTTTTCTATTTACTTCTTTCAAGTGTTAAAATGAGTTTCATCGATTTATATTGCATCTTTGCATTGTAGGTTTTGATATTGATGGACAAAGTCAATCAGGGGAGTTGCCTTTGCCGCCATCTCCTGACGACTTGTTAGCCGAACATAATATTTCCGATAAAGTGAGTGATCAAAATATATAGAAATAGCATTATTCTGCTCTAACCGATTTTTGGAATTAAAAGTGCAACTGGATAACTCTTTCATCAATTAAATTGTCGGTTTGTGGTGTAATGCTCGCTTATAATGCAGACTGTCTAAGAGACGTTAGACACATACATCCGTGACAATGCATATTTGTCGAAGCCAATTTGGCGTGTCCTTATAATCTTATGTCGAATGGCATGTTGCTGATCACTGTATACACGTTTGTTTCGTCTTCGCAACAGAATATCTAAATATTCTACGCTTCATTGTTAGAAGGAAATAGAAATTTTATAAATAATATCGATTAATGTCAATGAATATGGCATGAATTGAAGTAACAGTTTGTCGGATTGGAATCATTTTCAGTTTTACTGAAAATCAACCTACGTTTTAATTAATTTTTCTAACGTTCAATTTTTAAAACGTTCAATACACAAACACACACACACACACACACACATATATATATATATATATATATATATATATATATATATATATATATATATAAAATTTGATTATGACAATTGTATCATCTTTTATTGTATAGATCAGAAAATATAAGCCTTTCCAAAATCTCAGATGTTTTAAAGATGTATACGTAATGATCCCCGAAATGTAAAAAACTTTGCTCCCCAAGAATTAAAACACGTTCAAGAGAAAGTTGCCTACATCCAGCCTAAATTAGTTAACCTGTAAAAGGTAAGCTTTAAATCAAACGAAAATTACCGCCCTAGAAAAATGACATAACTAAAGTAAAGAAAGACTTATTAATGTAGCACTATCTAAATCAACAAGCATGGCCTTAAAACTGAATATGTTTTTCTGTACATGCAAAAATAAATATGTCCCTAGAAATGGCTGTGATTCATATATATATATATATATATAGTGCGCGAAGAATATATTATTGTTTTTAACATAAGAGGGGCTTTGGCGGCAGTGTAAAATTGTGCATCCGCAGTCTTATTTTCTGAGCCAATTGTGTGCATTGCATTACATTGTAAATCAACTATATTCCAGGTGCGTCATAAAGAATTTACTCGAATGAAAGATTCGTATACTAATACTCATCTATACAAATCTACCTTGAAGTTGGTAAATATGGAAAGAGACCAGGTTTGTTAATTTGAATGATTCAATTTAAGACAAATGGCAAAACTCTCGTGAACGCATACTCTAAGCCAGAATATTCCTTAGTGACCCTTCGGCGAGTCGACCCCCCGTATATTGAGCTTTGTTAGATATGGACTAGAAGGAATGACGTAAATAGTTGAAGCGTCCATTTTGATGTGTTCCACAGCATCAATGTAGTGTATCTGCATAGTTTAGTTTTGGCTTTAATAATGTGAATGCATGAAGTCCTCTTAAATTATTTACTTCTGAACGTACCATCTTGGATGATCCTAGTAGTAGTATAACCAAACGGTTATCTAGTGATCCTTTGTAAGCGCAAAGGTCATTTTAACTAATAAAAAAACTACTTTATTAGCAAAATCAAAGGGAAACTTTTAGAAGTATCTGCATTGTATTTTATCCATTGTAATTTACAGATAGACATATTTATATAGTTCCAAAATGCAAACTAAATTGAAAATTAAACCGAGGAGAGTGTATTACATCGCGATTTATATTTCGCTAAATAATTTATGTTTCCAAATTTGGCATCGTCCAGGCAATAATAACAGACGTATACTCATGCGTGATTACAAAACTATGCTGTGTAACTGTGGACTTGTTTTCATCATTCGATTTGACATTGATAATTAATTTGCGATATTCTTCTACATGAGATGTTAAGCGTCTGCTCGATCGTCTACATAAGCCGGTTCAGTTATAAAACCAGGATTCCGCATTCGTGCGCATGCATAATTGCTGGTAAAAGCAAATCCACTACCTTACATAAAGCGCAACGTTTAACTGAATTTCATTTTCTGGTTAAAATCGGTTAAATTCTCTACTGTGAAATTATCTGATATGTTAGTTTAGATACTCTTTGTGGTGGAAAAATATATATATATATATATATATATATATATATATATATATATATGTCCAACTGTGTATTATGTTTTACGCGCCTTGTAACAAGTTAGTTCAAATATGACCAGAAGGATAAACCAAATTTAGCATGAACGGAACCTATAATCTCGTGCACATTCGTTTCGTGTTTACTGGCGTCTCATCAGTAGGAGCCGGTATTACGCTATTCATCCACTATATATTTGGTTAGGAATGTTGGAAAATAGGACGGTACATTCTCTTATAAAAATGTGTAAACGTGCAGTAGTGAGGCCTACTTCACATGAAGTCATCGACAATGTGACTTCAAAGCCAACTCACTCTATATAATATATATATACCTTGCCTGTAAAGGGTACCAACACTAAGGCTATTGTGTTTGCACCGGACACCAACACTATTGTTTCCAAGTCAGTACATGATACCAACAAAATGGCTTTCAATGTATGCCTAAATTCACAATAAATGAGAATTACTACTATTTCTGAACACCTGCTACTCCATCAAATCCATACACTCTGAACATGATCAATATCAGTTATCACATTTCGCGGTAAGCATGACATCATTCAATTTAATATATAACAGTTAGATACTGTTTGTGTATTAGGTGTTGCGCACCTAGTAACATTTTTTTTCAAATATGACCAGAACTATAAACCAACGGTAGCTGGTATATCGTCTTGCTTCTATTCCTACTCTCATGTGTTTCTTTTGAATTCCCATTTTGATAGCTGAATCCATTAAATTCTCAGTTTAACCATTGGATATTGTTTCGTCCTTCAATTTATTCTATTTGTCTGGTGTTAAAAACGGAGTAAGCGGTTTTGTCTTTCTTCATCAACAACCGAGAACTGTGGTTAATATATATTAAAATGAAACGCACCTGCTATAACTTTATACTGTGTAGGCGAAGGGTAATTAGGGAAAGATTGCTTTAAATTTGCCGTAAAAGTAGTCTTGAGTAGCGCATCCCAGTTCGGTATCGATTTGTCGCTTTCACGATAAAAAAATGTAAGGAAATGTTTTTGAATGCGCCCTACTTTTAAAAACAAGGCAAATTTTGTCATCTTAGTGGTGACACTTGCTTATGTCATCCCTAAGAGATATGTTAGAAAGTTGGCAAAGCAAAGTAATCGCTCATAATGGAGATACGTAGCTGTCGTTGCCAACGCATCCATTTGTTTATGAATTCTTACATGGAAACGAAATTTTATTTCTTTCGGCATATCAAAATAAGTTTACGTAGCGTTTAATCTATGACTGGATGTGAGTTACATTTCACTATTTTTCTTAACTGAAACATTACCTTAGAAATATGTTACGTTAATATATGCCATTGCCTTATTTCTACTATTTATACATTGAACCTAATATAAAAACTCAAGTGAAACATCTACGGCAGTCATTTATATATAGTTTACGCAAAGGTCCAAATATTTATTTAAGTAATTTAGCCACAGCATGCTGCAACCTATTGATCATTGATTATACTTATCTCATAGGAAAGTCCTTTTTCGGTATTTTAGGTAGTTAGTTAATAATTGACATAAATGATTTATGTGGTTTGAGCTTCCGGGCAACAACCTTACTTAAATACTGTTTGTTGCGAAGAACTAATATATATGCAAGTATGTATTAGGTTTTGCGAACCTAGTAACAAATTAAATCAGTTGTGACCAGAAGGATAAACCAAAAGCAGCATGAACGGAAAGTATAATCTCATGCACTTTCGTTTTGTGCTTACTGGCGACTCATCAGTAGGAGCCGGTTGTACCGTCCTATTATTCCACATTCTTATACCAAATATATAGTAGTTAAAGGGCGTAATACCAGCTCCTACTGATGAGACGCCAGTAAGCACGAAACGAATGTGCATGAGATTATACTTTCCGTTCATGCTGCCTTTGGTTTATCCTTCTGGTGACAACTGAACTAATTTGTTACTAGGTTCGCAAAACTTATACATACTTGCATATATATTAGTTCTTCGCAACAAACAGTATTTAACTGTAATATATTGAATTGAATGATGTCATGCTTACCGCGAATTGTGATAACTGATATCGATGAAGGCCAGAGTGTATGGTTTAACTGGAGTAACAGGTGTTCGGAAATTGTTGTAATTCTCAATTTCGGTGAATTTTAGCATAAATTGATATCCATCAGATTGGTATCATGTACCGACTCGGAAACCATAGTGTTAGTATCCGGTATCATCGATTTCAAAAAAGGTATCAGTTACTAACACAATAGCCATAGTGTTAGTATCCTTTACAGACGCGGTATATATATTATATAGTGTGAGTTAGCATTGAAGTCGCATTGTCGTTGTCTTTAGATGATGTTAGCTTCACTATTGCACGTTTACACATTCGTCTAGGAGATTGTACCGTCCTATAATTCCACATTCTTCGACAAAACATATAGTGGGTAAAGGGCGTAATACCGGCTCCTACCGATGAGTCGCCAGTAAGCACGAAACGAATGTGCATGAGATTTTACTTTCCGAACATGCTGCCTTTGGTTTATCCTTCTGGTCATAACTGAACTAATTTGTTACTAGGTTCGCAAAACCTAATACATACTAACAACCTTACTTGTTAAATAATTTAACGGACATTGGTTGCACGGACGGTGATAACAATTATTATAATCAAGATTGCGATTTTCATACAAGCACCTGACTCATTAATTCCTTAAATATGTCAGTATAAACTGAGAATTGTATAGTGTATAAATGGGGCAGTTTGAAATAATATTTCCACTTGACATATTGATTGTCAACGTATTATGTTGAGCTTTCCATTAAAAAAGATAACCGTATCCGGTAATCGAATTTTTTGGAGAAAAAATCAGAAAGACAGCGGATGCAAACAAATCGGATCGCAACCCGATAATCAGGTAAATGACCCAATAATTACTTATATTTGTCAGTATAAACTAAGAATTTTATAGTATAGAAAGGACAATTCATCCAGTAGACCGGTTTCGTACTTATTGGGAACTCATCATGTACTGGCCAGAAATTCTTAGTTTATACTGACATATGTAAGTAATTAATGTGTCAAGTGCTTATATCAAGGTCGCTACCTTGATTTAAATAACCTTACTAGTTAATTCAGCCTCCGTAAAATGTTCAGTTCTATTTTATAATTTTACTATATCTTCCGATAAGCCAGACAGATTGGGCAAAATATGCACTGTCAAGACGTTCGTAATTCTGTGTATTTAGGTTGATATTCCCATTGTTGCTATTTTTTGTGAATTTATTCAATAGCAATATTTTTTTGTCTACATTTCTGCTAGCTTCAAGAACATTTGTTGCGCGGCCAATGATAACATTTTTAAAAAATCAAGGTTGTGATCTGTATATAAACACCAATCGACATTATATGCATGCTTTTGTCAGTATAAAATAAGCATTGCATAAAGTAAAAGAAGCAATTCATACAGTAGGTCAGTTTCGTCCTTATTAGCTCAACTTGGCGTACTGTCCAGCATCTGCTGAATCGTACATATCCTTCTGGTGCTATTTGAACTAATTTTTGGCGATGTACGCAATACCTAATACAGCATATTGTTGAAACTTAGCTCGCAAGTCTGTCAGATATTATTTTTTTAAAATATAATTGAAAAATTCGAAAAGAGAAACAAAATAGTGGCGTATGAGGTGTTGCGGATTTTTAAAGTAAGATTTCAGCCTGATTTATAAAACAGAAAGAACATTTTCGTGTTGAGTCTGACTGGAAGGTGATTCATGCCAGTGATTTGATGATTTTCTGATTTGCACAATCCAGTAGTTTTAATGTTCTGCTTTGGTTTTCTTTTAAAATGTTCATTTGTAGTCAAATCAAAAACAGGGAGAATATATATATATATATATATATATATATATGTATATATATATATATATATGTATATATGTATATATATATATATATATATATATATAACCATTCTTGCAAATTTTATTTCTATATTTCCCATTGGAAAAGCAGTATCAATGCTCGCATTCGCTAAAGTTTTTATACTCTAGGTTTTTTTAAGAAAACATCTATTTGCTCATTATTCAAATAGTCAATAACTATAATCTCTCTATCTCACTCTCTTTCTCGCTGCCACTTGCATTATTAATATAGTTAACAGAGTTAATGAATTGAAGAATTATGACTCAGTCTCTGTGACTGACAAGACTACGTCGATGCTCGAACAGAAGAAACTGCTGTGCAAATGGTTGAAACTGTAACAAAACTGTTGACTACGCTATGTGAATTCGAGAATTATGTGCATTTCTTGATTGAATACCAACTGATATTTCTTGATTATTTGTGCAATACAAGCGTCACATTTAGAGTTGCAATGATTTTCATTCGTGGGTTGTCGCTTTGCACTATCAGTTTTGCAAAGATCCGATTGATCTCCATTTCCATCGAGTTAATCTTCGTGGTGGATAGGTGTTGATTCATCCTGCATGACACACTCATAACAAATTCTAAGGCAATCCGCATAAAGGTGAAGTCCAGAGTTCGGAGACTGCGGAACGATTAACTGTGCCACCCTCGCCGCATGCTACACGCAATTTGAAGCAATCAGTTTTCGTTGATATTGACTGAATTCAGAGTATAAAAATTTCAACATTAGACTTCAAATCAGGGAAACTTTCCTAAGTGGCATTGTGTGTGTTTTATAATAAGAGATCGAATGTTTTTTGTTAGACCTACAAGTTTTAAGAGTTTTAAAATAGGTTCCACACGATGGAAAGGCTGACCAGAAACATAAGATAGGATATAACTTTAAACTGCGTGCGGTCTGCGTCACGAGTGGCGCAGTGCATAGTGTCAGACTCTGAGGCGATCGTTCTCCGGCTCGAGTCTCGTCTACTGAAAAATCTTTACAATAATTCACGAGTTGTCAATAAAGACAAAACCGGTTTACAGGATGAATTGTTGTCTCTCCCTGATGCAATGTTTTTATAAATTGAGAATATATATATATATATATATATATATATATATATATATATAGACTGCGCATGCACAATTTTACACTGCCGCCGAAACCCCTTTTATGTTAAAATTAATTATATTTCCTTCTCGCATTATATATATATATATATATATATAGATGCTTAAAAAGCTATTCTTAGTTTATACTGCCAATATATATGTCCACCGTTTTCTACGTAAAAATTAAGGATTTGTATAAATGTTCCAGGAAAATAGATATTTCATCTTTAATTTAAAATTGATTTACGCAACATTAAATAGGCCACTTTTTGGGATGCCTTAAACACCAAATGATATGAAGAATTTTTTGAAACTAATGCTCATTTTACGCTTCTTAATTGGCCAAAATTATTCCTGAAATTCATTATGAAATATAATTTATAGTTTTCGAGATTCTTCTAATTTTGGCTTAACCCTTCAACCGGTTTGTAAATTTCTACTAGTAGCTTATTGACAAAAGTGGTTAAAATGGCTCTTAACTCCTAATTAAAATTCACTTAATATTTAATAGGTTGTGTGAGTTTTGTGGATTTTTAATTGGAGATACTTCAGTAAAATGTGTACGTCAAAACTCTCATTGGATACAAATTCCTTCGTAGAACGGTACGGCTTTATCTATAAACTTAAACAACGGCACAGTTTGAGCGAATTATCGACTGACAAAAATTACAAATGATGAATAGATAAAGTTTCTTTATTAAGACTTTGCTTTCAACAAGGGGAGTTGCTTTGGATCACACAGGTCAGTTTTCCGTTGATCTCAAATGAAAACAAATAAAGTTTGATTAATTGTCTTCTTTATCCTTGTGTGCATTTGAAATATAAGCTACATTTTTTAAATCTCAAAAAAGAAATTGTCAGAAGCATAACTTTTCCATAGTTTTTTGGGTTAAAAAATGGTTTCTTTTGGAGATTTCATCCTTTGGCATGCCACGTTACCCGTTACGTTCAAACTACTTCATCTTAGTTCACCTTAAATCTGCAGTTTTTTTGCAAAACAGAATTGTCACAAGCCTTATAAGTCGACATTTCTTTTGTGAACAAAGGTGATTCACACGAATAACTTAACATTGTGTGTAAAACTGAATTTGCTTTTACAACGACAGGACTGCAGATTAAATCAATATTGTAACGAATGTAGTGTCTATGTAGCAATTGCGGTATACTTTGTAAAAGTTAAGTTCATAAAGTATCATAATTATTAAAAACCCAAATAGGACAGTCATTGTCTATTGTGATAGCGAACATCCTTATGCATTACGTGAAAAATGTCTTTTAGTTGAGAAATCCCTTAATGACAACCAATTTTTTGGTTCTTGGATAATATATTACTCATTTTGACAAAAATTTAGCAAATTTACTAACTACGAATAACGAGATGTGCCAGCTCTTACTTAGAATTAAAAAGGTTCTATTGATTTATTTGCAATTAATTAATGAAAAATTAATTAAACCATCCACGCCACTGGAAAGAGACGCTTATTGGAAGGCTTAAAACTTTTGTATTCTTCTTTTTTTAAACAAAACAGTAAAACCTAATAAAATCGGTTTCTCAAAACTGTGGAAATCCATAAGCTCCAGGAAATGAGACAATAAATACTAGGTTTGATTAAGGTATATTTTAGTAAATGTTTAGCGCTAAAGTTTACCCTACTTAATTAATAGAAACGAGAAAGACGGTATTCGTAATGAGATAGAACTTAACAGTAAATTACACAAAGTCAGACAGAGTTAAGATGAATCGGATTTGGAATATTCTAATGGATTAAGATCTAGGTAAATTAATCAAGTTAAACGCATTACAATGCACTATGTGAACCATTTAAAGGTGGTCCTTGACATAAGCATTAGGCTTCTAAACAAATGGGATAGAATTGGATTTTATGTCATACAACGTGTGTATTACACCCCGTGCAACCATTGTAGACTCACGCACGTGAATTAAACTATGCGCCTAAATAAGCTAAGTGGAGGAGTGTGTAGAAAAGATTGTATCTGCATTGTAATAGGTAAAATGTTGGTCGACAATCAGCGGACTGAAACACAACTAACTGTGGTGGTCATTAACGGTGCACCGGCATAATCTATTGATTTTCAAGTATTGTAGGGAAATATGAATTGAGTGTCGTTTATTTCGACATAAAAAGTTGCATTGCCTGGGGATGAAAAGCAATTTCTGGAAAATTAAAATTTGGAAACTAGCTTCAGCAAAAGGTTGCGAATGTGGGATTAGGATAAGCTTCTACATGAAAATTTAGGTTTACTTTTTCATAATCAGCTTTAAGCTTATGTGCATTGTCAACATTTAATTTATACATTGTAACCTTCCTGTGTGCAAAAACAGGGAAATTTTATCAGATAAAAACCATCTCTTTCGCATTTTCTTCTCAAATATCTACTAATGAACATATCTTTATATATAAATTGGAAAGCAAAACAAGATAGAAATATGTGAAAAAAGAGAGTGTGAAAAATAGAAACCAATCAAATTGCGTGCGTCACATCCAGTTCAAGCTCAATGCTTGTACGTGCTTCTTCTGCTTACATAAATCCGGCTGCAATTTGTTTATCCATAAGGCTTTGTATGTGGCTAGCTCCCTTTTGTTTTTGCATTTAGTAATTACTTTGAATGCTACGTCTGGAGAACATACGTGCGATGTTTCAATGACGTGTTGTGCAATAGCAGACGTGTATTCACCATTTGATTTAAAACAGGCGTTTAAGTTGCAATGTTCTCGCATTCAAGTAATTAACCGTCTGGTCGTTCGGCCTATGTAAGTTGATCCATAACTTGCACATTTATATTGGTAAATTTAATTTATATCCTTTAATTGTGAATTTTTGGAAATACAAATATATTAAATACATGTTTATTTTATCTTTAATCTTTATCTTTTTGTATTATTGGGATCACCCCGTCATTAGGTAATTTATTGTTTGTCACTCATTTTAACTACGTACATTAAAACTATTATAATTACACTAACCTTTAGAAAAAGATTTTTAAGAATTTTTTTCTGATGATGTGGAGAAATTTATATATGTATGTCACCTAGATAATTACTACTTGAACTCTTAATAACGTTTTTTTCAAATTGTAAGTAAAATACTATAAAAATTCTTAAGATGCAAAATATCGGTCCAGTGTGTAGGCTACATAATTAATAATATTTCGAACGTTCGGACAGAAATTGACATGCGATCACTGTGGTATATTTAGATGGATTTTCACATGTGTTTTATTACACCTAACAGAGCAGATGACATTTACAGACACATGCACGATTATTAATTAATTAACTATGAACAATCTGTGAGTTCAAAGTGTAAACAAATCATTTCAATTGGAATTTTTCTTTGCCTTATTATTTGTTCACATGTGTAATAAGTTGTCGATCAACGTTGGTACTTGGAAATAAACATCGAAAAAGGTATACTCAGCAGAAGAATGAAATAGAAAACGGTAACCTTGATAAGTGGAGAAGTATCCAAGTAATTGTATTACTTACACAAAATTCTTGTAGCACGGATTACAGATGAACTTGTTTTACATAAGGCATGGTGGACATTTAAGATTTAAATTCATATAAGATAATCCATTGGTGGAGTGTGGAGCCGGATATTACTCTAGAGTAGTGAGAAAGCAATTCATACGTACATAATTTGACTACACTTTTTTCATGCAGACTAATTTTTAGTATTTTACAAGCATATATTTATGTATAAATAAAATAATGGTTGGAAGAATAAATATATATGACTATATGGATGCTTAATGAAAATGGTACTATACTTATCCTCCAGTCTTATATTTTTCCTTTTACTTTATAACCCTGTCTCATCTGGGCAAGACAGATTAACTTTGCGTATCTGAAATAACTGAAGATTTTGTAGACTGCATATTTGAAGTCGACAGAATATTGTTTTTATTGAATAAATTTCTTTACACTTTCCTGAACTAATTGACAATAAAAAGATTAAATAATTATTGGTTCTTGAAGCGTATAAAATTTTTTTCGACGTTTCATGGTTTATTCCCCAGCATATTTTCAGGGGTGATTCTTTTTTCAGAAAAATCGAAAATTTGTCGTAGAAGCAATAATTTAAGAGTATTCAACATGTATAATTGTCGATAGATAGTCTATTTAAGATCACACAATGTTGACAACCCGTACTTCATTGCAATCAGTGAGCAAATATTGTTTAATTTAATTCCGTACCCAGGATTAAATCAAATACAAGTACTAATAAGTTTTCCTGAAAAGATTTCGCTACTGAATAGGCATGTCACCAATCCTATTGAATTCGTGAATCCTCTGGTTTCCGCAGTTTAATGGAATAATGAAAAGGGAACTAAATAATTATCTCATTCTTGTTGTGCGAAACACGTTTGATTTTTCCGCGTTTAGGCATCATATTTTTCAAACCCACCTTCTAGACTCCTTTCTCGCAGGTGTGCTGATGACTCGAACATTTTTTTCAATAACTAATACACGTGTGAGCTTTCTTTTAATATGCTTCATTTATACTCACTGGCATATTACGTAACAACACCTGACTCTGTGCTAGATAATTGTGTGTTATGTATATTTGTATGAGAGTGTTTATTAGTGTAATGTTTTCAGTTAAATATAAGTAACGGCTTGTGTGTGCTTATTTGGGCAAAATTTTGATGATCTTATAATCATTAAGGATGTTTCGCTAGTTACTCCAAAGTCACGTCTATTTGCATGTTTTTTTATTAATATTTGTAACGAATTCACCTAAATATCATGGCATGCACGTGTACATTATTTAAAGTGAAACTAGATTGATTAAATCCCTCTTTCATCATGGCACACATCACAATTACTATTTCAATATAACTTTAATTAAATGAAGTAGGGACGCGTGTCATCATTGGTTTGTAATGCGGGGAAATCAATGTTAATGCACCTGTTGCAAAATCCTTCCAGTGTCGATATTGAAGAGTTAATAAATTGATAATAATGATTATAATAAGAAGTAAGAAACAGATGAAGATCAGAAACATTTTTAGTGAATTACACATTGAAAGAAAGATCAAATTAATATTGTGAAGAGAAGGTTATAGTCAACAGAAAGTTTTACTCCTTATAATGCACCAAATTAATTAGATTCAGTAATGCAAAAATTAATGAAAGCTGATATTATGAAATAATCCTTATTTGGAATAAGACATCGTTACACTTTTACAACCACGTGTAAACTAAACTTTTTCCAACGGCCTTACGATTTTACCGGATCGAGTTTGAGATTCTGATTTGTACGATTTTCGATGCCTATCACTATTTGTCGTTATGTTTCAAACCGAAACTAAATATTTTTCTGTCGCTGTTGCATTCATTTTGTTATCTCTCAGTTTAATTTCAGTGGATTTTATAATCAATCTTATTAATCTATTTCAATAACATATGGACACGCGTCTGCAGTCATTTCAATAAATTGTCTGTTCAGTGTGACGTGCTAGCTCTGGTCTATTGAAATTTCCATTTTTACA
Source organism: Eudiplozoon nipponicum (assembly GCA_029291075.1). Taxonomy (NCBI): domain Eukaryota; kingdom Metazoa; phylum Platyhelminthes; class Monogenea; order Mazocraeidea; family Diplozoidae; genus Eudiplozoon; species Eudiplozoon nipponicum. The sequence continues at coordinate 64,697 of JAQBSW010001969.1, read as the reverse complement.
TGCAGTTTCATGTTCCCCTATTTTGACCTTAATTTGGAGCAAGGTTTCACTCACATACATTAGGTTACAGTTCTTAAATGGAAAAATAGCCTTGTTTCACACAGCAAGAATCTAGTTAGTATTCGATTCCCTGTCGCGCAAAACATTTCTTTTAAACTTCATTTCGATAAGAAATCTAAATACAAGACTTTTTAAGTTGAATAATGGCTATTATCACATCAATAATGGAATAGTAAGGAAAGTAAACATTATTTCGTATTTCCTAATTTGTTTAAAACGTAATGTTATTCCTAATTTTTTTTAAATTGAGCGTTCCGTTTCATTTAAATGCTAGTGGTATATCTTTTTAACGTTGCCTTTAAAGGCAATGAACATGTTTGTTCGTGATTTAGAGAAAGGTTAACTTTAACCGATTAGGCAGAAAGTTAAAATAAGATCTATATTACATTTTTGTTGTGCACACCAAGAAATTGGAATGCATGCAGGATCCTACAGGTAGTACGTGTAAAAGAAAGGTTGAGAAGATCAAGATTAAAACTATTTTGGCGCATATTGACTCACGGCAAATAAGATTAGTGCAACTGTAAGTAATCGTGAAGCATTCCTTTCTCGAAAACAAGTTAATGAACAATAGCTGGAATTGCTGAATCTTAATTTGAAAATGGTAATTCGAATTAAAATATTATCAAGCATAAGGTAATTACATAAGCCGTTAAACTAACTCAATAACTCTCAGATAACGATAGGTTTACATTTAAAATATCCATAGCCACATTTGCGTTTATGCACAAATATGAGAAGTAAAAACATTATTAAGAAGTAAAAATTCTCAGAAAATCGTTAATAATAAGCACTATTATATTTTTGTAAGCAAACAAAAAAGAAGCGTTGATCATTTTGAGTCAATCAGATTATAATCATAAGATGCGTGAACCACTAGTTAATACTGGGGTATGCACGAATGTAAATTAAGACCCTACTGATAGGTTACTTAGAGAAACTCTGCCGATCACATTTAAAAAGACGCAAAACTATAACAAAGCTATAACCTGCTAAACCGGAAATTGATTGTAAACGTCAAAATAACAAATATGTATGTCGATTTAAACAAAAAATGCTACCAAGTAAGCGTGCATACAGTTTACCTAATTAATCTATTTTTGTAGCTATAATACATGCGTCATTATCTACCAAGTATGGCTCAATTAATAACAAGATTGTTTAACTAATTAATTTTATGTTCACATTTGGTTCGTGCTTAATGGCGACTTATCATTAGGAGCAAGCATTACGAACCAAAGCGACCATATATTTAGCCTAGGAATGATAGAGATTGACCTTTCCCAATTTCCCACATTTATCAATAAAATGTATAACGGGCGACGCGTAGTACCGGCACCTTCCTACCAATCACCATTACTTAAATCAAGGTTATGATCTTGAAATAAACACTTTCTATTATACGCCTAAATTTGTCAGAATAAATTATGCGTTGTATAATGTAGAAAATGCAATTCATTCAGTAGACCGTTTTCGTCCTTACTGGAAACTATTGATGTACCGTTCGAAACTTGCCGCGGACAGGGCTCGAACCTGGACACGTCTGCTTCGGAGTCTGTTGCTCTGACCACTGAACCACACTGGCTTACGCCACGCACACCTTTTAATTATATACTAACTAATCTTTCTTGGTTAGCCTTTTTTAGGTCTGGCCTATATGGCACCCTTTTAGACCTAAAGTTCCAACAATCCGCGGCAAATTCTGGACAGTACGTGAAGAATTTTTAATAAGAACAAAAGCGATCTACTGGATGAATTTCCTTTTCTACGTTATGTAATCCATACTTTATTCTGACAAATGTGGGCATATAATAGAACGCGTTTTTATCAGGATCATAACCTTGACTTTCCTAATTGTTAACACCTCCCGCGCAACAAATGTTCGTTCAGTCACCATTCAGCGCTAACCGGATTACACCCTTTGTTTAAGCTGAATTTGGCACATCTTGTTGGTAATATTCGGTATACAATTTTACTATTTAGGCTACAAATATTACATAATTAATGAATAACTAAAGAAAATAGCTGAATTTTCATTCGCCTATGTAAATAAATCATCATCATCATCATCAACTCATATAATGTAAAGTTTTACTTTATACATTAACTTATCGATTGATTATGGAAACACTTCTTTATGAAGAAATAGCATTAATTTTAGACATTATCATTTTTTATAACGCATATTGCATAGTTTGTTTTAAAACAATTAATTACTTTGGTTATAGACTTGATTTTTAAAAGCTGTTTGCCAAGCCCACTGAATGAATTCATACGTAGCACTATTCGCTTTCTTTTGGAATTCGAGTCTTAATAAATTGCATAGTACCCTTCCAATGTGCAAAAATAAAAATAAATTTCATCAGATACAAGAAACGCATATTTCTCATTATCTTCTCAAATATCTCTTTATATATAAATTGAAAGGCAAACAAATAGAAAAATAAAACAATAATTGATTGCGCGTTGTGCGTTTCGAGTGGCAGTAATTTTGTTATGTTGTTCGACGACTGGTTAAATACAATAGGATTGGTGTTTATTTCAAGCTCACAAACTTGATTTTACATAATGTAAGCATGGAGAGAGTGTGAAATAACGGAACAACCAATCGGTTGCTTGTGTCACCTCCAGTTCAAGCTCAATGCCTGAACATGCTTCTCCTGCTTGCATAAGTAAAGCTTCGTATGTGCTAACTCCCTTTTGTTATTGCATTTAGTAAATATCTTGAACGCTACGTCTGGAGGACATACGTGTAAGGTTTCAAGGTTGTGTTGCTCGTTTACAGATGTGTATTCACCATTTGATTTAAAACAGGCGTTTAAGTTACAATGTTCTCTTATTCGAGTAATTAACCGACTAGTCGCTTGCCAAAGTACGTATTAGGTTTTTGCACCTAGTAACAAATTAGTTGTGACTAGAGATAAAAATAGGTAGCATGGTGGAAAGTAGCACCATGTCCGCTTACTGGCGACTCATCAGTAGGAGCCGGTATTACGCCCTTTAACCACTATATATTTGGTAGAAGAATGTGGAATAATAGGACGGTACAATCTCCTAGACGAATGTGTAAACCTGTAATAGTGAAGCTAACATAATCTGAAGTCAACGACAATACGACTTCAATGCTAACTCACACTATATAATATATATACCGAGTCTGTAAAGGATACTAACACTATGGCTATTGTGTTAGTAACTGATACCTTTTTTGAAATCGATGAGTACCGGATACTAACACTATGGTTTCCGAGTCGGTACATGATACCAACCTGATGGATATAAATTTATGCTAAAGTTCACCCAAATTGAGAATTACAACAATTTCCGAACACCTGTTACTCCAGTTAAACCATACACTCTGGCCTTCATCGATATCAGTTATCACATTTCGCGGTAAGCATGACATCATTCAATTCAATATATTACAGTTAAATACTGTTTGTTGCGAAGAACTAATATGTATGCAAGTATGTATTAGGTTTTGCGAACCTAGTAACAAATTAGTTCAGTTGTGACCAGAAGGATAAACCAAAGGCAGCATGAACGGAAAGTATAATCTCATGCACATTCGTTTCGTGCTTACTGGCGACTCATCAGTAGGAGCCGGTATTACGCCCTTTAACCACTATATATTTGGTAGAAGAATGTGGAATAATAGGACGGTACAATCTCCTAGACGAATGTGTAAACCTGTAATAGTGAAGCTAACATAATCTGAAGTCAACGACAATACGACTTCAATGCTAACTCACACTATATAATATATATACCGAGTCTGTAAAGGATACTAACACTATGGCTATTGTGTTAGTAACTGATACCTTTTTTGAAATCGATGAGTACCGGATACTAACACTATGGTTTCCGAGTCGGTACATGATACCAACCTGATGGATATAAATTTATGCTAAAGTTCACCCAAATTGAGAATTACAACAATTTCCGAACACCTGTTACTCCAGTTAAACCATACACTCTTGCCTTCATATCGATACTACATATCCTTCTGCGACAACTGAACTAATTTGTTACTAGGTTCGCAAAACCTAATACATACTTGCATATATATTAGTTCTTCGCATTAAACAGTATTTAACTGTAATATATTGAATTGAATGATGTCATGCTTACTGCGAAATGTGATAACTGATATCGATGAAGGCCAGAGTGTGTGGTTTAACTGGAGTAACAGGTGTTCGGAAATTGTTGTAATTCTCAATTTGGGTGAACTTTAGCATAAATTTATATCCATCAGGTTGGTATCATGTACCGACTCGGAAACCTTAGTGTTAAATCCGTACCCATCGATTTCAAAAAAGGTATCAGTTACTAATACACAGCTATAGTGTTAGTAACTTTACAGACTCGGTATATATATTATATAGTGTGTGAGTTAGCATTGAAGTTTCATTGTCGTTGACTTCAGATTATGTTAGCTGACTATTACAGGTTTACACATCTGTTCAGAGATTGTACTGTCCTATTATTCCACATTCTTTCTACCGAATATATAGTGGTTAAAAGGGCGTAATACCGGCTCCTACTGATGAGTCGCCAGTAAGCACGAAACGGCACGTGCATGAGATTATACTTTCCGTTCATGCTGCCTTTGGTTTATCCTTCTGGTCACAACCTAATACATACTTGCATATATATTAGCTCTTCGCAACAAACAGTATTTAACTGTAATATATTGAATTGAATGAGTCATGCTTAACACGCAAATGTATAACTGATATCGATGAATGCCAGAGTGTATGGTTTAACTGGAGTAACAGGTGTTCGGAATTGTTGTAATTCTCAATTTGGGTGAACTTCAGCATAAATTTATATCCATCAGGTTGGTATCAAAACCCGACTCGGAAACCATAGTGTTAGTATCCGGCACTCATCGATTTCAAAAAAGGTATCAGTTACTAACACAATGGCCATAGTGTTATATCCTTACAGACTCGGCATATATATTATATAGTGTGAGCAGTAATTGTGTCGTCGTTGACTTCATTGCATAGCTTGACTACGCAGGTTTACACATTCGTCTAGAGATTGTACCGTCCTATTATTCCACATTCTTCTACCGAATATATAGTGTTAAAGCGTAATACCGGCTCCTACTGATGAGTCGCCAGTAAGCACGAAACGAATGTGCATGAGATTATACTTTCCGTTCATGCTGTCTTGGTTTATCCTTCTGGTCACAACTGAACTAATTTGTTACTAGGTTCGCAAAACCTAATACATACTTGCATATATATTAGCCTTTCGCAACAAACAGTATTTAACTGTAGTCGCTTGTATATTAAATACAAATTTCCTTAAACTTTATATTTAATGCGATGTTCATTTATAGATACTTGGGATGAAAATAAGAAAGAAGCGATTCTGGTGTCTGATAAACTTTCTTTTTATTTTTGCACATGGAAAGGGTACTATTCAATTTTTTTTTCGAACATTATTTTTTAAACTATCAATCAATATACCACATCGATAAGACTTAAGTCAGCAAAACATTTTTATTCGTCTAGGTTATCAGTTTGAGCCTATAGATAAATTGGCTCGACCACTTGTTCGATCCGAAATCGCGATTCGGATGAATTGCTTTAGAAATAGGTTTCCAAAATGAACTATGATTAATTTCAACAGCGAGAGCATTCAATCATTTGGTTTTGTTTATCTATTACTTTGCATGAAATAGCAACGCAATAACATGCTTAAACTAGCCTAACAGCAAAGAACAAGATGATGTCATCGCGGATAAGATGGCATACGCACTTTATTGTCAACTTGACTAATATATACATTATTAGGTGCATGTATTGCATTTGATACTGCTTAGCACTGCGAATAGGAGAATATATTCTAATTAAATTTTGATTTGCCATATATGTAAATCAATAAATCTCCCATTTTAGAATGCCAGTGATCAATGTGTTTTGTGCTTGCAAGTGAGTGCTTCGAGGACATCATTGTTCAAATTGGAAATTTCTAATAAACGGCCAATGGCTATAAATTTCCTCACACTAGCTAATTAACAATTACGCTCTCTTTTATACTACGCCTAGCTAACTGAAAAGGAATCGTTGTGCAACGTTATGCTGTTCTTGTGATCTAGCTAAAGTAAGCTGTATGAATGCAGTTTAAAATTTGCTACTAATTAATACTGAATGAACTTTGAGGACATTGACATGAAGCTGTCAAATAAGCCCTTTTCCGCATTCAAAAGTTTGATGTGAACAGAATCTGAAGTGGAAGTGATTTGTCAATGCTTTTTATCCAACTGATGAATAAACACGATAAACTGAAAATTTCACTTATAAATATATATATATCTTTATATATATATATATATATATATATATATATATATATATATATATATATATATATATATGTATAGGGAGAGAAAAAGAGAGTCAGTGATAAATAAGCATTGCATGCCTTATCTGATGCAATATTTATTTAATACTGTCAACATGTATGCAATCGAGTCCTGCCATTGTATTTTATTTCATTATATTTATATATTTTATTGATACATAATCGGTATAGACGAAATGGGTTTGGTTGATTAATTTTATTTGCTATGTTACGTCATGTATAGGTTCTACCAATCGGATAAATATTATTGAATTCTGTCTATTTATTTCATCTCAATATCGTTTTGCGAGGTGGTATTCAAATTCTGAACCTGTTATATATTATTGGTGTATCTGGCAAGCCATTTTTTGGTGCATACTCCAGAATAGGCGGTATTTGTCGTAATTTTAACGAGGCCCGTCATAGGGATTCAAACATGCGACCTAATCGTTCATACGCAGACACATACTTCTAAGCGTTAGAGCACCGTTACTTTTCATGCAATTTATAGTTTGTACGAAACATGTTCTTGAACGATTAAAAAGTAGTATGCGCATGAAAAACAGCTTTATTTATTCTTGTCCGTTGCTAGGGCTGCCACTGAGAAGCTACTTTATGTTGATGAAGCCATGGTCTGGAAGATAAATTATTTTTGTCTTCTTTTTTGTATCTAAATTTTTCCATATTATTTTAGTTAAGTAGAATTTCCTATAGTTTACATTTTGTGTGCCAGACTGTAAGAGATCGAAGCTGAATAGGTGTAATATTAATTGTGGTAGTAATAGTAATTTCAGTAAGTAGCAGCAATCGTAATAGTAATAATACAATAATAATAATAATAATAATAATAATAATAATAATAATAATAATAATAATAATCATAATAATAATAATAATAATAATAAAAATAATAATAATAATAGTAGTAGTAGTAGTACTGTTATTAGTGGTAGTAATAGTAGTGACCCATTGACGAATAGGTCACTAACGCGAGTCCACGAGACTAAAGGTCTGGCTAATGTCTACCGGTAGACTATAAACCGAAAGCAAAGCAAGGTACTAGTGTTGTCGGGAACAAACCGAACGACGAAAAACTCACGCAAAATACCTATTAATTAGCTATTTTGCATTTGCAGGTCCCTAGACTGTTTCCATTATTAATATTCCGATGATCCGAAATAGCGGACTTTTGAATAACACGAATCGGTAGGTGCCGGAGAGGACTAAAATCACGGTTTTGTTCATTAATTTTCTTTATCTTCCTTTCCTGCCTAGTTATAATAGGAACTACGAATATTTTTACACATTCATATATATATATATATATATATTTTTTTCTCTTAATATTAATTAAACATTGCCTAAAGCAACAAAGGAAAGTCGCCCAGTAAACCAGGTTCTTCCTTTTTGCTTTCTCGTCACGTGTAATCCAGAATTTTCTGCGCACTGAGCTTGAATCAGGATAAATTTGCTTCTAGGTCTGTCTCTATTCAATGAACCACTTATGCCACATACTACGCGTACTTTTCATTTATAAAATGAAATGGGTTTATTTAGCCTTTACTTTGGGTTGTGACTAATTGATATCTCTTAAGAACTGAAGTTCTAACTAGTCGTCACACATACTTCTTCTTACAACGGTTACCCCGCTACCTGGATAGTTTATATTTAATTGACGTTTAATGGTAGGGGTTTAAATATTTATGTCATCATCATTATCTAAATATTACACAAGGTAGCAAATAAAATTCATAAAGTAGGCGGTCGTTTTCTATTTTGAGAACCCGCAAATCATTTCCCAGAATTTACCACGTGTGAAAGAGAACAAAATAGAAGAGAAAAGCAATACTGTCAATTTTTTTTGAAGATTAAACTTAATCATTTCTAGCTTTTAAACTAACATCACTTTTTTGTTTTATAGAATTAATAGGAATCTAACTGGACAGCGCTGTTTTGAAAACTAATTAGCCATACACAAAATCACCACTTAAACATTAGAATGTCATTTGCTAATTCAATGAAGCTCTGTGTCTCCAGCCAAAAGCCAATAATATAAATAGATCTAATATGGAATTAAATGACATCCCGGAAATATATTAATGCATTGTACCATTGCCGTGCTTTAAAATAAACAGTCACAATTTTAGATAAAAGAAAAAATTTTCTCAATTTATTATAAAGCCTTTAATGTTGACATCAACTATTATTTACCAATATACATGAATATGTTGTCGATAATCTTACGTAGATCGATCGACTAGACTATGAATAACTAGAGCAAACGTGAGCTGGAATTTCAAATTACACGGCAAATAAAGTTATGTGTACCCGTCTAGAATAGCAAAAAATATTATTCAAACGTTTCACGTACGTTAAACTGATATGGGCTTTAAGGTGCTTATTAGTTGCAGAAATAGTTTTGAGTTAACATTTTAGGAATCGCTGTGAATAAATCAGATATAGCCTGGTTCGCAGACAACTGTGGAATAACTGTGATAGAATGTTTATTGTATCTAACTTAATTTATTTGTATCTTTGCAATTTTAAATGAAGCTACAAGTTTAATGAATATTCGCTTTCAAAAAATTGTGCTTCTTACCTTTGAAATATTTCCGTATATTTTACATATTATTTTCATTTCTTGGCAGGAATTTATTTTATTTTAACAATGTTCAATGTTATAGTTTCTGTTTCAATATCAAATTTACCGTCAAAATTGTTGATGAGCACAGTTTCAACAAACTGGCTCAAAGAAAGGAAAACGACATTTTAAAAATTTTAATCGCAAATAACAACATTTTGAGAAGGATGTTTAGGTTTCATTTTTATAAAACATTTATTCGCATATATGAGTTAAAAGAATGTAGATAGGGCACGGAAGCGATTTCGCCCCACTTTATCTACTGATTTAATGGAGAAATCAAGCACAGGGATCAATTTCGTTTAAATAGAACAAACGGCGCACATTAATAGTACATAAAGATATATTAATTCATAAATATAAATTAAGAAACATAACTAACACAATTTCATATTAAACTTGGTATACCCCTAAAAAGGAATTTGAGGGATGGAGGTAATGAAAATTAAGTCAGCTGCAAAATCTGTGAATGCCAACACGAACCGCAATATATATTTTACGCGCATCATTATCTCTTCACAGTTATATTGCGGATTGATAAACCCCGGTTCCTTATGAATTGTATGAATATTTACCAATGATTTTATTATATAATTAGGTTTATATTTATCTTTAATGTGTAATGAGTAACCGTTAGTTAATAAGAACTCGGCAACAAACTTACACATCTAAATAGTCAATTTGCCTACCTTTTCAAAAAATCCAAATGTATCTTCAACTATACTCAAATAATTGATTTCTTCCGGTTTCAATAGGTTGGCCAACCATTTGGCTTATTCATACGTTGGCATATTGCTCTTTGAGACAATGTCTTAGAAATGACTAGTTTTGTGCGTCTTCGATAAGGCATAAAACCTGGGTTGCTGTGTTTGACCTGGCCTCAGTTATTTGCATCCGGCATGTGTGAATTCTGCCTTTTCTAACCGGTAGTATTCCTCAGTTACATCAACCCTCTCAGTTTCTCGTTTCTATGCTGCATCACCTTTATAGGCAATTCCAAATTTCAGACAATAAATCAAGCCATTCGGCCTAGAAGGATAGTCATCGCCATTCATGACGCACAGGCCAGACGCTCTATCTAGTGGAATAACACCATGACTGCGATCCTCAATCCATTTCCGTAAATCTGCCGAGTGTGCTTTGCTCGAAAACGATTTTGTTGTGTGAAACCAATTTCGATATTGATCGCGAATATTGACGAGATTTACCTCAGACCGTCGTTGGCTTTCGTTCATTATATTGTTTTAGATCAGCAAACCGATAGAAAAATGAGTCAAACTGTGCTTCCGTTGGTATTTGTTTTTTTAATGCCAGAAATGTAGAATTTTCATAAGCGTGAGTGTCACGTTGCAAACAAGTCATTATTTTAAAATTGATTGAAACCAAACTTGGTCTCGTCGGACCGTTAATTAATGTAGAGAATGCGTCCGCTGCTTAGAAGTTGCTTGCCAAGTCTTATGAACCGCATCACGAAAAGTGTTTAAATCTTTTTTTCGCAAACAGACGAAGTTCATTCGCAACCGAAGGTTGATCATTCACATGTGCTGGAATAGTAATCAATTTCATGTCATACAATCTGAGAAGTGAAGTCCCAAATGATGAAGATTTTCTCCGTTGTAAGACGCGACAGAATATTTCAGTTTACTCGCAAACGAACGAGGGAAATATTCAGTTGTAAATCATTGCTTGGAGAGACACGCCGGATTCCAGATCCTCAATAACATTACGTGTCATTTTTCAGTTTAGCACGTTTAACAAAAATGCGTGTGGGATATTTTATTTTTGAATACGTAAAACATATTCTAGGTGAAATTTTAAAAGAAAGCCTGTTGTACAGAATCATATTCGCTTTTTTATATCCTCAGATTTACTGGAGGAATAAACCACAGAAACTGATTTTGTTTTAATAGATAAAAGGGAAAATATAGCTAATGCACAAGAAATATTTTATTTTAGAACGTTTAATGGGGAAGCATAAATATACACCATTTCTTCTGTTTTAACTTTGTTGACTAATATATTTTTATGCAGTATTTACGAGGCCTATTTTGGCAATTTATAAAAATGTATTACTTTTTTATTTCTCACAGTACCTTTTCCATGTGCAAAAAGAAATTTTATCAGATACAAGAACCGTTTTTTCTCATATTCTTCTCAAGTATCTACAAATGAACATCTCTTTATATATAAATTGAAAGGCTAAACAAAATAGAAAAATGTAAACATGAAGAGAGTATAAAATAGGGGAACAACCAATCAATTGCCTGCATCACCTCTACTTCAACCTCAAAGCCCGAACATGCTTCTCCTGTTTCAAGTAATGCTTAATTGTTGATGTAAACTGCGCTGTGCTGCCCCTCTTGTTTGTATTCTCGCCGCCGTTTTCCTGTGTGGGAAAATTGATAGCACTCGGCGGTCGAAATCCTTTGCATTTCCGGGTGCACCGATTTTTTCGCCTTGATTGATAAGTTCTCCTGCTTGCATAAGTCTGGCTTCAATTTGTTTATCCGTAAAGATTCCTGTGTGGCTAATTCCCTTCTCTCATTGCATTTAGTAATTAGCTTTAATGCTTCGTCTGGAGAACCATACGTGTGAGGTTTCAATGTTATGTTGCGCATTTGCAGACGTGTATACACCAACTGATTTAAAAAAGGCATTTAAGTTGCAATGTTCTCCCATTCGAGTAATTAACTGTCTGGTCTATCGGCCTACGTAAGCTGATCGAGAACTTGCACATCTATATTTGTAAATATTACTTTATGTTGACATTAACAGCTGCTTAAAAAAACATGTTGCGCGACAGTGAAAAGATCATTTACCTGATTTTCGGATTGCGTACCGAAATATTTGAATCCACTGTCATCATGATGATTTTTGCATATATTTCGATTTCCGGGTACGGAAATCTTTTTCAATGCCAAACACATCACCCACTAAGTTGACAATCAGTATGTCATTAGGAAATATTAGTTTAAACGGCTGCTTGTCTGTTTTTTGTCTACCCTAAACCAGTCAAAATAATGAGGCGGATGCGCTTTTATACAGAATGTGTTTTTCAAAATTTATATCTAGGAATAATGCTTTAATTTATTTAACTATAAAAAAGGTTTCTTTGGCGAAAACCAAACTTATTCTGGTAGGAAGGTCACTCCATGAGAAATATTTTAACAGCCAACTTATGTGGAATCGGGGAAAATATGGAACACAACAGAGATTTAAGTGGCAAAGGTAAGGTCATTATTTCAATCGCGTCTTATTCAAAGTAATGAAATCTTGTTAAACCACATTAAAATTAACAAGAGATACCTGAAAATGATAGCTGCAAGAATTGTATTGAGACAAATTTTATTAACGTGCAAAATGTGTGGTCTGCCCGATTCCGAGAGAATAGCTTGCTAAATGGTTAGTGTGCCTTTTCAGTATTATTCAATTACCAATTGATGTTATATCCCTAGCTTAGATAATCCGAAAATTATTGGCATTGCCTTCTGTCAAATAGCCAGGTTTTGATAACATCTTTTGCTCTATAGATTGATTGAAAATTGAATGTGAGCACTGTTAATATATTTCTAGTCCACATACTAACATGCAAACAAACTTACTCAGGACGCCGTTTCTCTAGTAAATTGTATCTTACTGTTCATTAGGCAAACCATACTTTTTTTTAAATTTTTAATTCAATTAATAATGCTTAGTGGAAAATTAAAAATATATTCCTGTAGAAATTCAATTTTATTCAAGCCTGAATTACTTCAAGTCTAGCGTTATTATTAACTTAGGCTGTTTAACTCGTGTACGTGGCGATATGCGTTTTAGCACTGCCAGAATGGCATCGAAAATTTACCATTTCGTGCGAGAGTTAGAATAAGCATAAATCAAACTAATCATTCATCAATCTTTGATAATAAGTGAGAACATTATACTTGTGTACTTGAAATGAACAGCACAACATTATTCCAGTTACAATTCTGCGTGTTCGCTGTCGCGATCCTAGTAACAAATTAGTTCAATTGTTACCAGTAGGATACACCAAAGACAGCATGAACGGAAAGTATAATCTCGTGCACATTTGTTTCGTGCTTACTGGCGACCCATCAGTAGGAGCTGGTATTACGCCCTTTAACTACTATATATTTGGGTGAATAATGTGGGATAATAGGACGGTACAATCTTCTAGACGAATGTGTAAACCAGCAATAGTGAAGCTAACATCATATAAAGTCTCGACAATGCGACTTCAGCGCTAGCTCACTCTATATAATATAAATACCGAGTCTGTAAAGGATACTAACACTATGGCTATTGTGTCAGTAACCGATACCAACATTATAGTACCGAGAAGGTGCATGGTACTAACACTATGGTTTCCAAGTCGGTACATGGTACCAACATGATGGATATCAATTTATGCTATAGTTCACCCAAATTGGAAATTACAACTATTTCTGAACACCTGTTACTCCATTAAATCCATACATTCTGGCCTTGATCGATATCCGTTATCACATTTACTGGAGTTACAGGTGTTCATATACAGTTGTAATTCTCAATTTCGGTGAGCTATTGCATACATTGATATCCATCATGTTGGTACCCTGTACGGACTTGAAAACCATAGTGTTAGTACCATGTACCTTTTCGGTACTATAATGTTGGTATCGGTTACTGACACAATAGCCATAGTGTTAGTATCCTTTACAGACTCGGTATATACATATTTCATTGTGTGAGTTAGCGATGAATTCGCATTGTCGAGACTTTATATAATGTTAGCTTCACTACTGCAGGTTTACACTTTCGTCTAGGAGATTGTACGTCCTATTTTCCCACATTCCTCACCAAAATATATAATGGTTAAAGGGGTTAATACCGGCTGCTACTAATGGGACGCCAGTAAGCACGAAACGAATGTGCATGAGAGTATACTTTCCGTTCATGCTGTCCTTCGTTTATCCATTATGGTCACCAATTAACTGATTTGTTACTAGGTTCGCAACACCTAATACATACTTGCAAATATATTAGCTCTCCGCAACAAACATTATTTAACAATTCTGCATTGTCTGGAAGACTAAAAAATAATTAAAGCATTTAAACTTACTTATTCATCAACCGAGCATGAATGAAAACTGGTTCAAGGGGATCATGCCGCAATGTATGCATACAATTTTTGGCAAGCGCAGACTTCCATTATTCTGGATTTCTCACATACACATAAAAACGCACACACACACAAAAAACACACAATCAACGATTGTTTTTTCGTTATTGGTCAAACAATGTTTTCGGAGTTTGAATGAACACCAACTCAACAGCTTCTTTACCAACGTAGAGTATGGCAATGCTGTTTTCATTTACAAATACTGACGCCTTGTGAATTTCCTCGCTTCCAGCAGATTCCAAGGGAATTTGACTGATAGAGCGAACACATTTTTGCTCAAATGATGCAAAACATAGTTTTGCTATGTTGTCCGACGACTGGCTAAATACAATGGGATTGGTGTTTACTTCAAGCTCGCAAACTTGATTTAAAGAATTGTTAACACCACCGGCGCAATCAATTATTGATAAACTGTATTGTCAATACACAAATACGCAAAATATTTCGTTAAGCTCAAATGGTATCTCATACTTTGTACTCAATTTAGAAAGCGAGTACAGAATTTCGTAACAACCATGGTTATAACATTTCTACATAGCTCGCGTCATTTTTGAAAGCTACGGAATTTAGCAATGATGTATTTCGTAAATGAGCATAACTGTTGTTTTAACTATGTTTAAAGCATAATAAAATTAATATTTTACAAAGTGAATATTTTGAAACATTTGCGGAGTTTCGTTCTTTCATTAAAACCATAATTATTTTGGATGGCAAAGTTTCATTTTCATATGCAGCCTCTCTTTTAAGAAGCCGTGCTAATTATAATCCAAAAATGCCAAAAGTACAACTTGATTTTAGTGAGTATGAATTATTCATTACTTATTGTATACCTTGTTACTAATTGGTTTTATTTCGAGTAAACACGAAACGCATGTGTAAATGAGATTACTCGTTTTGCTCTTGCCGACTTTGACATGGAAATCTGGTCCTATTTGAACTAATCTGCTAATATGTACTCAATATCTAACAATTAATTTATAATTATTATTTGAATTTATCGCAGTTCGCAATTTGTTTGTGTTTATTTTCGAAATATAATTGGTGATTTTGTGAAAAGCCAGCAGCATATGGTGACAAAATATTTCTCAATAAATAAATATAGTATCGATAACAATTCATAAGAGTGCAAATACTGGTTAAACGACGAAAAACAGCATCATTCGCAATAAAAAGAAAGTCAATTGATTATATTTTGCTTAAATAATTGCAAAACTTAGAGCATACACGACATTGGACTCCGGGAAAAGGATAGTAAATATATTTTTTAAAACAACTGAAATTACCAGATCTGCGTTTTGACTAAAGCAGTTTCTTTGTTCCAGCAGTTTTCTATCTTTAACAAAATATTTCGGCAGCCTTCTTCATTAGTTTGCTTCATTACTTTCATTTGTAATACTAGTGAGGATGGACCAACTGAAAAAGGCTGCCGTAAAAGGCAGTTGAAATATTTTATTAAAGAAAGAAAACTACTGGAACAAAAAACTGCGTTAGTCAAAACGCAGATCAGATAATTTCAATTAATCCGCAAAAGAACTTTTCCCTTAAAACAACTGGAACTCAGTCTCTGTTAGTAACAGCACAGATCAGATATTTTTTATACATTTGGTGTTGCGCTTTTTCATTAATTTAGTGCAAATAACGTCCGTTTGCAGTTGCACTTGCGTGAATCCCTTTCAATTTTCGAACCAATTATTTTCACCATTCGCACAATCAGTGCTAGTTAAATTTAATAAATATTATTTTTCCGATAGCCGTAATTTTAACTGTTCATATGTAATTATCACAGAACTTCAAGGTAATGCACTATTAAATGGGCTTTAGAAGAAAAATCGTATAATAATACACCACTAAAATGGATAGCCAAAAAGAGGCTTTGATAGAAATAAAATTATTAAAAATAGATTTGTAATGAACTTGGTGGAACTATACGATATTCTATGCTATAGAAAATGGGGAAATTTCATCAAAATTTACTTAAAATTCGGACACTAGAATTTTAATAGATGATCGGTTCACATTATTATGACGCGCTAAACAGGCTAATAAATCGACTGACACGAAGAAAAATTTGCGTTACCACAAAAATAAGATCGGGAAAAAATTCACAGCATCGATGGTTAATATTAGAATGGGCAGACGAACTAATAAAACAAAGCTGTTGAGTAAATTTGTGCTTTAGGCATTCCACACCTGGTGACCAATTTGTTCAATTATGACTTGAAGAACATGCTATATTCAGCACGAACGAAAGGTATATTCTGATATATACATACGTTTCGTGCTCGCAGGTGACTCATCAATAGGGTCGGTATTATTCCCTACGCCCGCTATATATTTGGCCATTGAATGTGAGAAAATTGGATGGCCCAGTCTCCTATGCAAAGGTTTATTCAAACCGTAATTCAGTTGCCCTCATATAAAGTCCTGGGCAGTGTAAATTTATGACCAACACACTATACATTATATGTACGGAGCCTGCAAATAGTACTTATATTTTGTTTTTCAAAATCCAGATTCTGTACATGGTGCTGGCATAATAGATTTAAAAATATCGAGACTGCGCATGGTAATGATATAACGGTTTTCAAATCACCGCGCCTGTGCCGGGCGCCAGCATAAGGGTCTGCGTTATAGACTAAATTTAATTAGAATTGAGAATTAAAAAAATTGTTGAACAAACATTTCTCCATAACATCCATACGTCCTGGCAACGATCGAAAATTGAATGGGAGAAAAAATCAGGAATAATGTTTTTTCTGGTCTTTTTTGCTGTCAACTAGACGATGCGATTTTGAAGTTAGAGAGACGTTGTCCTAATTCTGTAGTAATGAAATGAGCAGATGGTCGGTATTGCTCTTATTCTGATTTAAATTCGATGAACAGACTGCAAAACCTGACGACGGTGTAAAGTCTTTGAAATTTTATGCAGAATATATATTTCCGTTTAAACTTAATTCAGCATGTAACTTCGTGAATAACCTTAATAACAGTAATTAGCATCGCAATAATTAAAGTATCTAGCTTTGGCGACGGAGCACAAATAGCTATACACGCAGATTTCCGCATTGCCATGCCAATATCTACGGTTGTATTTAGGCGTGGAAGTCACAGCAGGCTGGAGTCCTGGGCAAACGTATCACATTTTGAAATCATGATTAGTTGGTAGTTAACCGTTTTGTATATTTGCATTTTAAATAAGGAAGATTCGGTATTGAGTCATCCTGCCGCACACTACACTGCACACAATTTTCAGTTATATACTAAAAAATGTAATTTGGTTAGTCTATTTTTCCTTTAGGTAGAGCTCATATGGCATCCATTTAGACCAAAAGTTCCAACTAACCATCCACAATCTGTCATTACTGAACAGACACCACATTACATTGGGGAAGTGGTATTGAAATGAACATTTATATAATTAAACGAATGTTGGTTGCGCGGGTGGTGATAACAATTATTATAATCAATGTTGCGGTCTTGATATAAACACCTGACCCATTAATAACTTACATATGTCAGTATAAACTAAGAATTGTATAGTGTAGCAAAGGCAATTCATCCAGTGGACCGGTTTCGTCCTTATTAGGAACTCATCATGTACTGGCCAGAATTTGCCGCGGACAGGACTCGAACCTGGGCTCGTCTGCTTCGGAATCTGGTGCTCTAATACCTCGATTGCCTGTTTACTGTCAATGATATCATTGAACTAATAAATACTTGCACAATAGATCGTTCAATTTATCCTAGCTGGTGAAAAGTACTTTCTATTTTGTTGTGTTGGCATTACTAGATGAATAGCCCCGCTCCATGCAAATATACGTACATGCCAAAAGTTCCAAGTTAATTCCTGCAGGACCAAGAAGTGATGAAAAAATCAATATGAAAAATGGTAATTCGTTCTTATCGCAGACTAATCAAGAGGAGACGAAAATACCCTTGAAACAAATCATATATAGGATTAAGTGGTAAGATTTACTCCAAAAGCAGTTAATCGAACACAGTTTTTAGGTCATAAATCCTTGATCACTTGCAACTATGCTCACCGCTTCCGCGTTTCCATATCTGAAAATAGTAATCTGATATTTAGCTAAAGCAGTTGATTGAGTAAGTTATGATCATAGCACTGGAGTGAGATATAAATGGATCAATTGTATACGAACCTTTATATAATTAAACGAACATTGGTTGCGCGGGTGGTGGTAACAATTATTATAATCAAGGTTGCGGTCTTGATATAAACACCTGACCCATTAATTACTGGATGAATTGCCTTTTCTACACTATACAATTCTTAGTTTATACTGACATATGTAAGTAATTAATGGGTCAGGTGTTTATATCAAGACCGCAACCTTGATTATAATAATTGTATACGAACCTGTAACTGGCTATAAAAGCTTAGCCTACTTTTATGGACTTATATCGTACCATTTGTAATCACACAGCGAAGAGACTGCGTTACAGAATCATTGCTTCCATATATTAGTATAATTGGCACGTTTAAAATTAACTCTCTAAATTTTCTACGCTCATTATAAACTGCATTGTCTCCAATTAGCTAATTATTCACAAATTGAAATGCTTGAGTGGTAATGTGAAAATTAGAGAAGAGTAGCAACTTATCAACTGTGCCAATCAACAGCGGCTTAAAAATTAAGCCCGGAAATAATAAATACCATTCACTAAATTAAATTATTTAAATCAAGTTTGCGAGCTTGAAGTAAGCACCAATCCCATTGTATTTAACCAGTCGTCGAACAACATAACAAGACTACCGCCAGCCGCAACGTAGTTTTGTTATGTTGTTTTTCGACGACTGGTTAAATACACTGGGATTGGTGTTTACTTCAAGCTCGCAAACTTGATTTAAAGAAACGTCGCCAAGGAGTTAGAATTCCTCATCCTCACCCTCACCCAGCGCAGACTAATCATGCGTTTTGAAATTAAAACATATATTCAACAAACTTTCATTAATTCATTTGATTAACTATGTATACCAAGTGATATAAAATGATGTAGCGGTTAGGCTATATTCAATTAATTAAATCAAGATGGCGATCTTGATGTAAACACCTGACCAATTCTGTACATACATTCGTAAGTATAAACTAAGCATTATTTTATTATAGAAAAGACAACTCGTCAAGCAGACCGGTTTCATTCTTATTGGAACCTCATCACGTACTGTCCAGAATAAGCCGCGGACAGGGCTGGAACCTGGGCTAGTCTGCTTCGGAATTTGGATCGCAACCCTGAATTAATTAATTTTCATCACCCTCCTCGCAACCAATGTTTATTTAAGCTTTATACAAGTTTTCGAATAGATTCTACGAATTATGTTACCACCATCTCTTGAATGAGCGTGCTTTCTTCCGACAGATGAATGACGAATTCTTTACTGGAAGCATTTATAGAATTGCCTCAATTATAGCCCAATATTGGAAGCTGCAGAAGAGTTATGATTTTGATTGTGTAGATGAAGTCAGGCTATCGTTTCGGGAAGGTAAACGACATTTAAAATTGCCAGGTTGACGAACTTATCAAAGCTTCATTAAAACAATTTTTTACACATTATAGTGCAATTCTTGCTTTTCTGTTTACCGTCGAGCTCTTCCAAATGACCACGAAATGTCGCAATATTATTTTTGCAACTCTTAGTACGAAATACGGGAAGTGCAATTATCTTAATACTACAAACTTGCTACGATAATTTAACTATTTTCAATATGCCTGCTTTATAATAAATTTCTACTTCCATGCTTGATATATTTTTCAATTAAAACGACAAACGATGAATTATCCCCACCTGTGCTCTACCTGCTTTCTTTTCTTAATTAACGCTTTATTCTAAAAACCCTACCAATGGGCAAAGATAAACTGAAATTTTATCACATACATGAACCGGTTCTTTATGATTTTTTCCTCAGGTATATTCGAATAAACATATATATATATATATATATATATATATATATATATATATATATATATATATATATATATATATATAGGGAGCAACTAACCCAAAATGCAAACGGAGATAGAGTGTCAAATATGGAACAACAATAAATTGTTTGCATCACATTCAGTTCAGTCTCAATTATTATTGTTATACTAATTCTTACACACATTATTAATTTAAATATTAATGTTCATAGGTAAATGCGTCATGTTAAGTTGATGGACGGGTACAAGAACAGCTTATCTATTGATGATTCTCTTTAGAGTTTGTAAAAATGACATCTAGAAATGTTTTTTTGTGCAATCAACGGAGTTTGCAAATTTTTAAACCTTTAAATTGTGGTGCTTTTTAGTATATTTCTTGGCTACGCCATTTCAGACCAACAAAATTGTTTTCTACCCGTAAAAAATTGTCTAACAAATATTTATCGTGTGTCTTTTTGTTTACTCGACCGACGATATGACTAGGAAATTGCTTAATTGTTTAATCGATTTTTTAGATAGTCAAATTCGTCTAGTGTTCGAAATGTGTGTGCCAAAGTGAAGGATAGGATAGGTAAACAAAATGGATTCTTTTATTATTTTTTTAAGTCATATTATTTACAACATTTAAACTAATTGTACATCTTAGCTTTAGAGAAAATTTAGCTGTTCATTTTGTCATCAATTGTGGTCTCGACTATATATCTGCATGGGGAATTTGGGTAAACTTACAAAAATTGGCAATTTGAAGGAATGCTCCTTCATAATCCAGATAAAACTTTCAACAGTTTAGCGTCAAAAAATTTTTAAATCAACTTTATTTTCCTAGTTGCTTTCTGCACACAAAATATTGCAATTTCTTAACTGGCTAGAATGCGAGGTAATGCTTTTCAATATTTCTAATATTTTATTGATTGTTAATGCATTGTTAAAGAATATATTTTAAGGAAAAATGGTCTTGCCTATCTCCAAAGGCGGCATACTTCAAAATCAGAATTTTCCTTATCCAAACTCGCGAACAGAAATAGGAGTGGAGAAAGCAGAAATCTGTGTACAGGCTGCCTTTTACTGTGGCGTAGCTTATCTCACCAGAGCTAAGACCATATTGAATGAGTAGGATAAACTAAAGTCAGCGTGAAAAATGTTCTACTTAATTGGTAATTTGTCAGTAAGAGCCAAAACCTCATTGGGATAGCATGTGTTATTAATGGTTATATTTTCCTTTAAAGTGCGATATTCTGTCTTTCTTCAAGTTCATAATTTTGACACCTTGTACAACCGCTATTCTTCTATCTCTTAATAAATTTAATGGAAACTATATATATGGTCAATATATATATATATATATATATATATTTATTTATATATAATTTTAAGAATTTATTTAAACTGTAAATGACTGTTTACCCTTGACTATTTAGTACGATTTCGTCTAGCTGATGGGGCCAAAGTTTTCTTCTCTATTTCTTAACCAGCTATGTGGTTGGTAAAGTGGATAGTGCCAACCATTTTCGGTGGGTAGCCAATTCAAGTTTTACACAAACATTCATCGAAATTGAAATGTTATGCTTACAATCATCGTAATATTCTTCGGAATCTAGACGGATTGGTGCTTCCAATAGTATTTTGCATGATATATACATTTATATACGTCAGTTTATCGCGAACAAAAAAATGTTAATTTGCTGCATTTATAAAAAAGGCATGCCGTGTTTATTCAGTTCGAAGATTCGTTTGAATTTAAAAATCTATTTTGATTTTTATAAAACTACTTGCCCTACTAATCAAAGAAATATTTAAAAATTTTTCTCCACCTAAAAAACCTTAATTCATCATTAAATACTGTGTGTTGCAGGAAACTAATATATATGCAATTATGCATTTGGTGTTGCGCACCTTATAAAAAATTAGTTTAATTATGAATAGAAGGATAAAACAGACAGCATAAACGAAAAATAAAATCTCGTGCACAGTCGTTTTGTGCTTACTGGCGACTCATCATTAGAAGCCGATATTACGCTCTCTAACCACTATATACTTGGTTTAGGAATGCAGGAAAATAGGACGGTAAAATCTTCTAGACGAATCTGTAGACCTGCAGAAGTGAAGCTAACATCATATAAAGTCTCGAAAATGCGACTTCCATGCTAACTCACTCTATATATATACCGAGTCTGTAAAGGATACTAACACTGTGGCTATTGTGTCAGTAACCAATACCAAAATTATAGTACCATGGTTGCCGAGTCGGTGCATGGTACCAACATGATGGATATCAATGTATGCTATAGTTCACCGAAATTGGGAATTAAAACTATTTCTGAACACCTGTTACTCCAGTAAATCCATACACTGTGGCCTTGATCGATATCAGTTACCACATTTCGCGGTAATCATGACATCATTCAATTCAATATATTACAGTTAAATACTATTTGTTGTGGAGGAATAATATATATGCAAGTATGTATTAGGTGTTGCTCACCTAGTAACAAATTAGTTCACTTATGACCAGAAGGATAAACAGAAGATAGTATGAACGAAAGATATAGTCTCGTGCGAATGCGTTTCATGCTTACAGGCGACTCATCAGTAGGAGCCGGTAATACGCCCTTTAACCACTATATATTTGGGTGAGTAATGTGTGAAAATAGGTCGGTATGGTATTCTTCACATATTCGGTATATATATTATATAGAGTTAGCGTTGAAATAACATTGTTGAGACTTTATATGATGTTAGCTTTACTTCTGCAGGTTTACACGTTTGTCTAGGAGATTGTACGTCCTATTTTTCTACATTCCTCGACCAAATATATAGTGGTTAGAGGGCGTAATACCAGCTCCTACGGATGATTTGCCAGTATGAACGAAACGAATGTGCATGAGATTATACTTTCCATTAATGCTGTCTTTGGTGTATCCTTCTGGTCATAACTGAACTAATTTGTTACTAGGTTCGCAACACCTAATACATAATTCTTAACTGATCGTTAGCAGTCATTGTTCCAGTCTGCTTAGAAAGTTCTCATACGTTTTGTTATTAGTCTGCTTAAGCTAAATGTGTTTCCTTTCTTTTATTTGTATATTTAGGTTTCTAACGATGGACAAAGACGGTGCACAAGTTCAACGACATTATCCATTCCTGAGGTAAATTAAACTAATAACGTCTAACAACTTTAAATATAAATATAAGTTTTTTTTAAAAATACAACCATTCGGAACTGCCTTAATGTAGATGTGGTGGTTGTTTTCGTGTAATTTACTTGATGTAGATTTGCACATCTTTCCTGTATGCGAATGAAATTCGTTTACTAGAGCAAGGAAAATTTGATAACGGAAAAATTATCAGTGAAGTCCAGAGCTGCATTTGCTGTCTAGCTTTATAATTATGATCTTGCTACAATATCACTATAAATGGAATTAATGAAAAATGGTAGGGTTCGATTAATTTAGGATGAAACCTGTCTATTTTATGAATTGCCTTTTCCAACTTACACGATGCTTAGTTTATACTGACAAATGTAAATATAATTGGATTGGTTTTTATATCATAATCGCAACCTTGATTTAAATAATTAGCGCCACGTGCACAATCAATGACCGTTTTGTTGTTTTACTATGTTTCTCAGCAGGTTAGCAATGGCATTTGCAGTTATTTGAAATCTGAAAGCTTAATTTTAACAGTTTTTATCCACTCCCATTAATGAATGATTATTTTAAAACTACATAAGATAGCAAACGCCACCCACCATTTAGACGAGTTTTATCTGTTCTAAGCAATAGTTAGTAGTAGCCAGATATTATCAGGTCAGTAATTAAACCTAGAAGCAACATGAATCGTATTCTCCTCGGCATTGAACCTGCGCATTGCCTGTAAAAGAATGCATATTATAGATACCATTGATGAGTGCCAAATTATAAAAATATCATGCTGGTAGATAGATTGAGTTTGTTATCTTAAAAAAATGTTCTAAACGCAATTTGCGGTGGCCAGCTTGAACACTATGTCAAATGCGAAACCAACGAGAATCTATCTCGAGGAAAGACAGACAGAACACATAATTCTAAAAACGTCATTTTGAATGAAATACGGGGACTTTGTGTCATAATTAATGCGTCGCTAGACTCCAAAGCAAATGCTTTCAGGTTGGTATACCTACCGCGCGAATCTCAGCTACTTTTTATGATCATTAAAAAATTAGTCGCGTGAGGACTAGCCTTAAGATGCATTATCCATTTGTTTTTCTGTTTTGTTATGTTACAATATGCATATACGTTGGAATATAATCTTTGTTATTGTTCAACAGTTCAAGACTTAATTTAATAAATTCTAGCGTATTGCTGACTTCTCTTTATAAGTTTTACCGAAACGCGAATATGCAAGCATTTAATCACTTCTGTAATAATTAAGAGTAAGAAAGCATTGACTACTGGATCCTTGACCTAAATTAGTGTGCTTTTAACGAGATGCACCAAGTTTAATGCAGAAATTCCCGTTACGCAATTTCTCACCTCTGGGAAGGCAAATTTTGTCAGATTTCAAAAACGTTTTCATTCCTGCAAAGAGGTGTTTTCTTCATAGTTAAGTCGTGATGTAGTGTAAAGTGGAAATTTATTTCATCAGGAAATATAATATTATTGATAATTAGATGTAGCTAGCCGATGTTAAAATTATCATGTGTGGTCATTAGAGTTCAAATGTAAATTTCTAGATTTTACAAAAACTTTCATTAACTTTAAACTGTTTGCCATGTTTGCTGGGTAACATTATTAAAATATTTTTTAATAATGCGACAGTTTTAAATTTTACCTGGCGATTCGGCTATTAAAAGTTATAAATATACAGAGTTGCGATGATTTTAATTTCATTCACGTGGAACAAAATTTAGGCATAGTGCCCATTTCCAGCACTCTTTACATGAGGCTTCGTTATCTTCATTTACATTGCGAGTGCCCAATTTGTTTTCTTTCTCTCTCTCACACACACACTCCCAAAATGTCAAGTTCAATCTTTCATGCTTTTAATGCATTCAGCTATGTTGAGCAACTGGTTAAAAATGGAATAATTGCCAATTCCAGGTGCGAAAACTTGATTCAATAATTTTGCCTTGTTAGATTGTTTTAACGAGCAGTCAATTTTGTTGCGACGTGGGGTCTCCTTCTAAATTGCAAAGCGAGTAATCATGAAGCAGGAGTTTGTATTGCTTCACATCTCCTGATAACGATGGTTTTAACATTACGGTAGGACTAATTTGTAATTATGGACACACGATTTAGCACAAACGAAATTGTTTTTTTAATGTTCCGTGTGTTGCCATTAAATAAGCTTTACGATTTGTACGAATTTAAATAAAATAATGCCAAAAATGACTTTAATGAAAGAATTTTTCTTAAGTTACAGGCTGCTTAATCGATTATGCAGAATTAAATGATACGGCAGTAGTAACTTTTTACCAGCGTCAAAACTTAGCAAATTTTTCAACAGTTTTAGGCACTGTTGCGTTTTGAACCATCCTTGCTCCGAATTAGAGACCACCGAAAGACCATCTGCCTAGGGTTAAATGACAATTTATTTATAGATACGGTAAATCGGTTTCTTAAAATTATACTGGATTAATTTTTATCCATTGCTTGCAAACTTCGTCTTAATGACACACACAATTAATAATAACTATATTAAAAAGTTATATAGAAATGAGCTTGCCTAAATTTCACTCCGGTATACTACATATGCGCCTATTAAGAACGAGAGTAACATTTGATTTTCAATAATTTTTATTTATTATATACATTGCTGATTGTTTTTCGTTATATAGACAATACAATTAAACAATAATTGATTGCGCGGGTGGTGGTAATAATTCTTTAAATCAAGTTTGTGAGCTTGAAATAAACACCAATTCCATTGTATTTAACCAGATGTCGAACAACATAACAAAACTACCGCCAGCTGCAACACACTGACGCGTTTCGACCTTCCATGATCATCATCAGAGTACTCAGATGATGTTCAGGGAAGGTCGAAGCGCATTAGTGCGTTCGACTGGCGGTAGTTTTTTATGCTGTTTGACGACTGGTTAAATACAATGGGATTGGTGTTTACTTCAAGCTCGCAAACTTGATTTAAAGAATTGTTTTTCGTTAGTTAGATTTCTTCGTGCTGTGACCACGATAGGTCAATAATTGTCAGCTCGGTTTGTTGAAGATGATTTTACTCCGTTGTAAAGCTAATTAAAGAAAAGTAGACTGGTGTTTATCCATTGTTTGCAAAATTAATCTAAGCGACTTTAATCACCACATGCTCAAAAATTAACTGCGTTGCTGATAGATTAAATACAAATTGATCACCGAACTTCAAGCCAATTACATTGTGATAATGACCACAAGAGATCAAAACATGTCAGCTCGGTTAACTGAATTAAATTATACATCATTTTGCAACTAGTTGAAAAAATGGCATTATGCATATTTCATTTCGAAAAAATTAATTCAAATTGATAAGTACAATCATGAAGTATGCAATTTTCGATTGAGTAATTGCAAAAGTGATTTCGTGCTCACTGAGTGATGATTCAGTATCACTCACTAAAATAAAAATCTATATTATTTTAAATGACACTTGGGGAAAATATCTATTCTTCATTTTGCAATTAATGCATTGTTGTGAAAAGCATTAGATGTTGCTCTAACTCCTAATAATGTAGCACACATTGTCATTGACTGGAATGTACCGTTGAGACGATCATAATTGGACATGTAGGTCTCTTACGCTGTGATTTTCAACTGAACTCATATTAACACGGAACAATTTACCAGACAAGTCTACTAGGCTCTATTTGCTGCCAGATTGCCGCAGATTTTCGTCAATTCTACTATATAAAGTTTAATTTTATTTTAGTACGTCATGATAGAGTTAACAATGTCGCGAATATTATTATACAACCAGAAGATTGCTGGGCAGCAGTTTGCCTATTATTCAGAAATTTCCTGGGATCACTTCCATCACCTGTTGAGAAGGATTTTAAAATAACTTTATTGAGGAAATATGCAGTCATATTGATGTTACAATACTGAACATAAATCAATTTAGTATCAAAATTTTATTTTATTTGTAGCAGAGATCCAATGTATATTCGATTGTGTGTTAGGTTTATGTGAACACAGTCATAGATTAGTTAGAATATGACCAGGAGGAGATGATAAATCCAGCATGAAAAAACGTATAATCTCATGTTAGCATGCTTTTAAAGGCCAGTGCGTAAGGTCTTACTACAGTAGCTGGTGTTCATTATTGGTTGTTATTCTCAATTTTGAGGTGAATTAGACTATCACCAAAACCAAAGTGTTCGTACACTACAGACATAATATGTATATTATATATCGGGGATTGGCTATGAAGCTGTAATGTCGAAAATTTCATGAATTTGAATATGTTACAGCTTGAATCCACATCCGTATGGGACATTTCACCGTTCATCTGTCCGATATTTCCTCAACAAATATATAAATGGATTTGGGAGTAGTGCCGGTTCCTAATGATGAGTCGCTATTGAGTACGACATGCATGCGCAAATGTGATTCTATCTTTTGTTTATGCTGATTTTTGGTACTATTTGATCAAATTTGTTTCTAGGTACACAATTTTTTTACATAATTTCTATTAAATCGATTGTTTTATTTAAACTAATAATTATGCTTAGACTATAATAGAACAGTTAGTCGCTTATTCCTGTCGTAGATAGACAGTTGAGATTAATCGTCTTCTTCCACACTAATGGTCTCAACACAAAGGCTGACAAAAGTCACCTACCCAGAGCATTCTATTTAATGACACTTTTAGCAAAATTTAATTTAGTAGTCTAAATTAAACTTCTGCGCCGTCATTCTGTCACACAAAGTGTTAATTGAAAAGTAATATCGAATTTGATACTTCTCATGAAATAGAATGCCATATATTTTGATAGTATACTATAATTTGTGGGACGACTATGTAAGATCCGTTGTTCTCTAGGCCATAAATTTCAATGAATATATGCCAATGTTATTTCTACGCTCAGTATAGATTACAAACACATAATAATGCAGATGAGATCTGACCTTCTTTTATTATCCGACGTATGTTTAGATGTATATATTTCCATGTTTATATTTTCGCATTGTTATCAGGGTGTACACACATAATTATATGCCAAATCGCAGTTAGTTGCGTTTATATATATATATATAAATATCGACTAAATTTGCTCAAATGTGGGTTATATTGTGTGTGACTTAAAAAAGATTTATTGAATGAAATTAACCTTTAGTTGTTGGGCGTAACAAGGTGTTTGCATCCACTGTCCACCAGATTACTCAAGATATTTCGACATGAAGATAGTGGATGTAAACCCCTTGCTGCGCTCAAAAAGGAAAAGGTAATTAATCTATTCCATGACGTGCAAGTTGTTTCTTTGATTTAATGGGGCTTCAAACTATTGGCCTGAAATACGATTCTGGTTTTGTAAAATATTTCTGAAAACGCGTCATGGTTTTTAACATACATGATAATAAGATTGGACAGCATCGATCGTTTGGATGGGGTGCAATGCTTTTTTTGATAATCAATGAACGTATAACGTTTTGAAAAACAGATGCAGTTTTCACTAATTATAATCTTACACACATTGCATTTGTCAGATAGATTGGCATCATAGTTTATATTTTATCATAACTAAGCTGACACAAGGCCTATCAAAGTACGTTGTTTAAAACTGTTTCTCTTATGCTCGGAATCTTGTTTTGTGATAGTTAAACTAGTTGTCTTTTAAAATTTAAAGTTTTATCCTCCAATGTTGGGTTTACCTGTTAATGACAAGTATTTGTTTTTATCGACGGATTGCCTTGATTGGCATTTACACAATCCACAACGTTTGCTTGAAAAAATATTTCCACAAAATAATGGGCTATTCGTTCAAAAAAATCCGTCACGTGACTATGAAGAGAATACCTAGTGCCTGTGTTTCTACGCTCTGTGTTCTGCACACGTAAAGGTTAACTAATCCATTTGCGGGAACATAGAACGAAGGGAAGACAGAATGCTGTTTTTGACACAGGCAAATATTTTAAACAAGGCATACACACAATTATCGATCATTTTTTGGATTTGCTTAATGGGCAGAAACTTATGCGCGTGTGATTGAAGGCGATTTACTTTTCTTGTACAGTGGGGTGTTTGTGTTAAATTAGCAACGCGGTCATTAAGTAAATTCGTTTTAATTTACAAGAGTGGGACAGTTAGAGCTTTTACAACACCTGAGACTTTGTTTAGTTTTTTTTTGTTTTAATACATTGTATGCAATAAAACATCTGTCTGTATGTTGAACAAAATAGGCAATGTTTATCAATATTCTGACTGCACTCCGTTTTCAGGATTTGAATTGGAATTACATTTGGAAACTATGGTTTAAAAGCGGGAGACCAAAACCAATCGGAAAAACTTTTTTGAACGTTATTTTATGAATTAATGTGTGATGGTTTGCATTTTGCCGACTTTCTGCTAATTTAGGCCTACACTAGGAACTCCGGTGTTTGCCAATATGCTCAAGTGTATAGAGTTGCTGTAGACGCGATTCCAGTGGACAATCAGGCACCGCTATCGAGCGTAACTGAGCATAACCCTCAGCGACATCGTTCTCAAAATACGCTTAGCCTGGATCAGAACACTAATCACATACTGCAGCAATCTTATCACGGGGATGATAATACACTTCAAACTCAAACTATTATGTCGACTCATAGTTTACAAGCTTTATCAGGTACAGATTTCCTCAATTTAAATCCGTCATTGCAGGATCCGCCTGCCTCGACAGCCGGCATTGTAGTAGATTTTAATCCCGTTTCTGGTAACATGGTTAGATCGTCTGTTTCGAGAAGTCATCGATCTGGTTTAGATATGCATGGCACAGATGGAAAGGAATCGAGTCACACTGGAGCGGTTAACTTGAGCACCGCGAGAAGTACGGGTCATCTCTTGGATGGTCTTGGAAAGCATGACACACATATTGTTGCCATGGATTTGTGGAGCTCATCCGGTGCTGACTCAAGTACGGGAAATCTATTACGTGCAGCTCGAGAGGCTACCGAGGCCGCGGCCTCAGCTGTGGCTAATGCCTTAGCAAATCAACACGAAAAAAGCGGGCATGGCCGACAGGAAGACCACAATGAGCCTGCAACACATTCGCGACAAAGTCAATACTTGCAAGACGATCAACACAAGCAAGATATTAATAATGTTGCGGCCAGTGGAATACATAAACATCCAAGCCAACAGCAAAATAGTGAACCAGGTAAATATTTGTGTCTGACTAGTTAAAATAGATTAACTAAGGCTAATTTTGAAGAATTCGTATTTCTCTGCAACATTTTGAAAATCACCAATTCACGAAAAAGTAGTTTACCATTTTGAGTTAATTTTTTTCATAGCCTGCTAAAACACTTATTATAATCAAGGCTGCGAAATTGATATAAGCACCTTACCCATTAATTACTTACATGCGTCAGTATAAGCTAAGAATTGTGCAGTGTAGAAAAGGAAATTCATCCCGTAGACCGGTTTTGTCCTTAAAGTGAAACTCTTGACGTACTGGTCAGAATTTGCCGCGGACAGGGCTAGAACCTGACCACGTCTTACGAATAGAGAAATGCTTCGAGAAATTGGCATAAATCTAATGACTTCCAATTTTATAATTCTACGTTTTTTGAATCTATAAACATGGATAATGAAAATTATTATGCAACAGCTATATTGTTTAACAATAATTGATTGCGCGAGTAGTGGTAACAATTCTTTAAATCAATTTTGCGACCTTGAAGTAAATACCAATCACATTGTATTTAACCTGTCGTCGAACAACATAACAAAACTACCGCCAGTTTCAGCGCACTGGTGCATTTAGACCTTCCATGATTATCATCGTAGTACGACGCCAAACTGACTATCGAGGATCAAACCGCATTGAATATATGTGGAAATAAAAGTTGGATGTGCGGCTCTCACCTCTAGCAGTCTCGCATACATTGAGCTGGACTGGAAATGTCGGCTGCACAATTTTAATGGAGTTACGAACATTAACTGTTTGTAGCTTTCGCCACACACACATACATACACACACACACATATATATATATATATATATATATTTACACAATACAATTAAACAATAATTTATTGTGCCGGTGGTGGTAAAAATTCTTTAAATCAAGTTTGCGAGCTTGAAGTAAACACCAATCCCACTGTATTTAACCAGTGCTTTAAATCAAGTTTGCGAGCTTGAAGTAAACACCAACCCCATTGTATTTAACCAGTCTACGAACAACATAATAGAGTGCATCGCATCGTTTCGATGCATTTCATGACATCAGACGAGAACTGACTATCGAAGATCAAACCGCATTGAATATATATGGAAATCAAATTTAGATATGTGGCTCTCACCTTTAGTTCAATGTATGCAAGATATCTAAATTTGATTTCCATATATATTCAATGCGGTTTGATCCTCGATAGTCAGTTTGCCGTCGTACT
The DNA here is from genome assembly GCA_029291075.1 of Eudiplozoon nipponicum. NCBI lineage: Eukaryota > Metazoa > Platyhelminthes > Monogenea > Mazocraeidea > Diplozoidae > Eudiplozoon > Eudiplozoon nipponicum. The sequence goes on along the minus strand of JAQBSW010001969.1, from coordinate 32,970 downwards.
CTGATGATGATCATGGAAGGTCGAAACGCGTCAGTGCGTTGCAGCTGGCGGTAGTTTTGTTATGTTGTTCGAAGACTGGTTAAATACAATGGGGTTGGTGTTTACTTCAAGCTCGCAAACTTGATTTAAAGCATTGTTACCACCACCCGCGCAATCAATTATTGTTTAATTGTATTGTCTATATATGTATATGTGGCGAAAGCTGCAAAATAGTTAATGTTCGTGACTGCATAGAAATTGTGCAGCCGACATTTCCAGTCAAGTTCAATGTATGCAAGACTGCTAGAGGTGAGAGCCGCATATCTAAATTTGATTTCCATATATATTCAATGCGGTTTGATCCTCGATAGTCAGTTTGCCGTCGTACTCTGATGATGATCATGGAAGGTCGAAACGCGTCAGTGCGTTGCAGCTGGCGGTAGTTTTGTTATGTTTGTCGTAGACTGGTTAAATACAATGGGGTTGGTGTTTACTTCAAGCTCGCAAACTTGATTTAAAGCATTGTTACCACCACCCGCGCAATCAATTATTGTTTAATTGTATTTAACCAGTAATGGAAGCGATAACCAAAAAGCGTTGGTTAGTAAATAACTGAACGTTTTGTATAGTATGCGGCAGGATGGCTCAGTGATTATGGTAAGAGATTTCGCTATATTCTTTTCCTGCTTATAAATAAGTGTCAAACTAGTAGGAAATGAAATTTATTTTATTACATTATTCCGCATTGCGATAAACAAACTTTTGAAACTTACTATTAGATAAAATTCATTTCAGCAATCATTGTTTTCATAAGAATATGAAATTTTGGTACCTCTGCATTTTATGTGGCATATTTTTTGATGGTTTGGTTTGAGTTTTGGTAAATGGTCCATATTGTCTTTCAATTTTGTAAAGTTCTTCCATGTCAGATTTTTTATTATTCCTTTAGGATACAATAGATGCTTAGATATGACCAGGATATCAGCTAAACCAATATTGCTTGCGCGAGCGGTGATAACAATTACTGTACTCAAGGTTTCGAACTCGATATAAAATCCTGACCCATTAAGTACATAAATTTGTCACTATAAACTAAAAATGGTATGGTGTAGAAAAGGAAATTCATCCAGTAGACCGGTTTCGTTGAGACTCATCACGTACTGGCTAGAATTTTCCGCAGACAGGGTTTGATCCTGGTTACGTCTGCCACATGCTACAAACAATTTTCAATTATATTCTAACTAATGTTTTTTTTGGTTATCCTTTCCTTTAGGTGTAGCATATGTGGTAACACTTCAGATCAAAAGTTACAAAAAACCACTCCAAATCAGCCATTATAGAACAGTCACCACGCTACACGGAGAAGTGGTATTGAATTGAATATTTATATAATAAGCGAACATTAGTTTTGCGGGTGGTGATAACAATTATTTTAATCCAGATTACGTTTTTTTATAAACACCTGTCCCATTATGTATATACATTTGCCAGTATAAACTAAGCAAAGTATAATGTTGAAAAAGCAATTCAACCAGTAGACCGGTTTCCTCCTTGTTGGGAACTCTTCACATATTGTCCAGAATTTTCCGCAGACAGGGCTCGAACTCGGGCACATTTGCGTCGGAATCTGTTGTTTTAACCACTGAGGCATATAGGCTCCATCTAATGGAAGCGATAAACGAAAAGCGTTGGTTAGTAAATAACTGAAAATGTTGTGTATTGTGCGGCAGGATGGCTCTGTGATTATGCCAACAGATTCCGAATCAGATGTACTCAGGCTCGATCCCAGTCTGCTGCAATTTCTAGACAATACCTGAAGGCGACGAAACTCGTCTACTGGATGAATTGCTTTATCTACATTACACAGTGCTTAGTTTTTACTGACAAATGTACGGATATAATGAGGCAGGTGTTTACGTCAAGATCACTATCTTGATTTAAAAAATGTTCTTGTGAGTCGGTTTTGAACGCTACGTGGTGCTAAAGGTTATTTGTTTCATGTGCTACTTTTTAACAACCATAGCTATTATAGTTTTTGTGTGGCTGCCTACATTATTGATTTTTTTGGCAACTTTAATGTGCTCTTTGAAAATTTATTTTATATTTAACATACATTTTGTATGACATCTTGTTATGACGGAAAAATATTTTGCTTCAATTAGAAAATCTGCAACAGCCATCACAAAATCGGGTTACAAAGCAAAGGAAAGCGAAACACATGCAGTATAAAACCACCGGTGTGGATGAAGTTGGCGCTGTTACTTTGGCCGGATCGGGTACACTCATCGGCACTGCGTGCAATGCAGATGTGGGTTTAATTAAATTTTTTTCTGTATAAAAACTGAGAAATTGTAATATTAATTGGATTGATATCTAGTTCAAATTTGAAATTTTAATTTAAAGAATTGTTTTCACCACCCGCGAGGCTATTGATTATTTGATTGCAAAACGTGTTTACGTCTAACGAAAGCGGGCAGCCGACATTTGCAGTTAAGTATAGTATATGCGAGACTATTAGATGTAAGAGCCGTACATCTGATTAACATAACTTATGTATAAATTTTGGTTTGATATATTTTAGTCAGTTTTCAGACGACTTGCGTCGACACTTGCCGCTGCTAGTAGTTTTCTATGTTGTGCAACTGGTCAACTAAAGTGTGATTGATGCTTGTCTCAAACTTGCAGGTGCGAATAAAAGAAAACTTTACCAATATTTTTTATAATTAAACGAACATTGGTTGCGCGGGCGGTGAGAACGATTATTATAATCAAGGTTGCGATCTTGATATAAGCACCTGACCCATTAATTACTTACATATGTCAGTATAATCTAATAATTGTATAGTGTAGGAAAGACAATTCATCCAGTAGACCGGTTTCGTTCTTATTGGGAACTCATCATGCACTGGCCAGAATTTGCCGCGGATAGGGCTCGAACTTGGGCACGTCTGCTTTGGAATCTGGTGTTCTAACCACTGAGCCACCCTACACTGTACAATTCTTGGTTTATACTGACATATATAAGTAATTAACGAGTCAGGTGCTTTTACCAATATTACCTGATCTCTGTTTTGACTAACACAGGCTGACGTCCAGTTGTTTTATTTTTTGAAGATAATTAGTTGGTCTTTGGGGGCCACGTTCTTCAGTTCGCCCACCATTAAAAGTTTCAAAAAACAAACTATTGAAGCAAGCAGGTTTGGCTTACTTCATTGGTTTGCTAGATTAAACTTGAGAGGATAGGTCGTCTAATGAACTCGACTGTCAAAGACCATCTAAAATCTTCAAGAGGCAAAACAAGTGAAATTAAGCCTGCGTTACACAAAACGCAGATCAGGTAATTTTGAGTAATCCGGTTTCACAATCTTTTCAGTCATTTAAGCAACTTTACCACTACCCGCAAAATCGAATTAACTTTAATTGAAAGGTATGTTGATGCAGACAAAATAATTTTTGTCTTGATAAATTTTCCATTAATAGGAACTGCATAAAATACAGATTCTATGATAGATTTACTCAAGCGAATAGGCATGATAAAGGCAGCAAATCACGTTAAAAGTTTATATATATATATATATATATATATATATATATATATATATATATGCTTATATCAACAGGAGAGTTGATAGCAACTGGATCGTGATCAAGAACAGAAAAATTTGGCATGATGGATGATCAGGAGATCTCATTATCGACATTAACTCATGTAAACTGGGGTACCTTTGATAAACATTGCCGTAAGTTAGATGAAATAGGCAAGTTATTAAATGACACACCGGAAGCGAAGTTCGTAAATGCTAAGACACGCACTCGGACATAACACACAAAAAATTCACCAGTTCATTTTAAAAGAATGTATGAAAATAAGCAATCATCTTTTGCGCATGTGGCGATGAAATTTTTTTCAAAAATCGTGCTTGCGAACTTGAGATAAATATTAATCGCTTTATTTATGTTGTCAGTATTGCTCAAGGTAGCAAATGCAATTCATCCAATAGATCGGTTTCGACCTTATTGCAAAATTCATCAAATACTGTCTAGATTTTTTTGTTGCGGACAGGGATTGAATCGGAGCACGTTTTCTTAGGGGTCTTGAACTTTATCCACTCTGCTACCTTTACGTAGCATCCATCCGCTGCAAAATTATTGACAGTAATTGATATATACGCAATAATAACGAACCCAGTCCAATGGATGAATTGCCTTTGATATTTTGTACAATCCTTAGTTTATTAAAAAAAACATTTATTTAGTGGGATTGATGTTTATATCGAGATGGCAGCTTGATTTCAATAACTGTTACCGCCATCAATGCAATCAATGATTATTTGACTGGTTAAAATTTTAATCTAATACCACTTTCTCAGGTGGCGTTATGTCGATTCTATCATGACAGAATGGGGGTAGCTAATTTCAAATACAGGTCGAACCAGATGCCAATTATATTCCATCTGAAAAGGAGGCTAACCAAAAATCATAAATTAAGTGTATAAATGAAAATTGTGTAGTGTGCTGCAGAATGACACAGAGTATAGTGCCCCACACTGCGAAGAAAATGTACTCCGTATCAAGCCCATCCGCGGCAAAATCCTCGACAATACTTGACGATTTCTAAATACTGGATGAAATTACTTTGCCACCTCTGTAACAATTCTCAGACTATAAAGAAAAATACGTATTCAATGTACGAGCTTGTTCTGTTTGTTTAGCTGGTTGTTAAGGATTGTGTACGTAACATTTACCGCTGTGTGCAATTATTGTTTTGTTTTCTGCTTCAAAAATAAACCTGGGAAACAACCTGATTTGGAGTACGGTTTCCTTGACGTATTGATATTGAAACAGAAATACGGTTACCGAAAAAGCAGAATAAACCGAAAGCAGGTATGTATTGGATTGTACATCAATTAATACAACGCTGTACTAATTACTCAAAAGAGTCGAACGGTCAAACATGGTTTCTTTATAAAAATGCAATAGCTTTTTCGTGCACTACGTAGGCCAGACAGGCTAATCACTAAAGTAGTAAACTCGAGAGAATTTTAAACTAAACACAGCTGGTATAGTGAGTGTTTCCTTAATAGTTTCACACAAAAAATTAGGCGGATTTTCAGGTATTTTTAGCGAAAATACCTTCAAAATTGTTACGCACAGCTGAATCTGTTTTATGCACCATTCGTAATCTTCAACCAAATATGCAAAAGAATTTCGCATATCAGTTTATTGTTAGATGTTGATGATGTTTGTGTGTGTGTGTGTGTTTATGTGTGTGTGTGTGTGTGTTTGCGCGTCTTAACTTATGCGTCTTTCGGTTCCCTGTTATTGTTGTATTAATTATGTATTTAATCCAATTTATTTCGTCTTTTTTTTCTAATTTGATTACATAAAGTACCAAATATTACAGTCAATCTGATTTCGCACAAAATGGAATTGACTTCTTTATCCGTTTGTTGTATTCGTGCTTTAGGATAAATTTTTGCTTCAGTGCACGCTTTATTTCTCAATTGAAATTACAAGTTTATCAAATGGCCTAACTAAAATTATTACAAAAACCAAATTTTTAAACTGAATATTGCATTTGGTCACAAAGGCAATTCGCCCAGTAAACCGATTTAATCCTATTGGGAATTTTTTCAAGTACTTTTTAGAGTTTTGTCGTGGATGGGCTAGAAACTGGGTATTATTGCCTGCCGCACACCAAAAATTTTTCAGTTATCTGGTTTTTGGTTGCTTGTTTCATCAGGTGGAACATGTTTGGAATTTGAACGAACTTCGGATGCGCGGCGGTGATAACAATTATTATAATCAAGGTTGCGATCTTGATATAAGCACCTGGCCCATTAATTAATTACATATTTCAGTATGGTGTAGATAAGGAAATTCATCCTGTAGACCGGTTTCGTCCTTATTGTGAACTCATCAAGTACTGGACATAATTTTCCGCGGACGGGGTTTGAACCTAGACCAGCCTGCTTCGGAATCTTTTTCTCTAACTAAGGAGCCATCCTGCTGCACAACAAAAACAATTTTCAGTTAAATACTAACTAATTTAACTCGATTAGTCTTCTTCCTTTTCGGTGGATCTTTTATGGCATATATTTAAACCCAATGTTTCAACGCTCTATCCCCAATTTGTCATTATTGAACAAACACCACACTACACGGGGAAGTGGTATTGAGATGAACATTGATATAGTTAAATGAACATTTAACAGCTACTATAATCAATGTTGCTAACTTGATATAAACACCTGACCCATTAAGTACGTACATTTGTCCGTATAAACTAAGAATTGTATAGTGTAGAATGGGCAATTTATCCAGTAGACCGGTTACGATCTTATTGGGAACTCATAACGTACTGGCTAGAATTTTTACGAGGGCAGGGTTTGAACCTGGACAAGTCTGATTCCGAATCTGGTACTTTAACCACTGAGCCAACCTGGTGAACACAAAAAAATTTGCAGTGTGGTGTCTGTACAATAATGACAGACTGAGAATGGTTAGTCGCAATTTTGGGTCTAAATGTATGCCATATGAGATCCACCTAAAAGGAAGTAGAATAACCAAGTATCATTAGTTGGCATATAACTGAAAAGTGTGTGTAGGTGCGCCAGAATGGCTCAGTGATCAGAGCATCAGATTCCGAAGCATGCGTGCCTAGATGCAAGCCATATTCGCGGCAAATTCTGAACAGTACGTGATGAGATCCCAATAAGGACCAAACCGGTCTACTGGATGAATTGCCTTTATAGTGAAAATTATTTGCTTAACGAGTCAGGTGTTTATATTCAGATCTCAGCCTTGATTACAGTAATATTTGGAATTTATTAAGCCTTGAAGTTCTACGAAGCCACTCTGGGTCTGTCATTATACAACAGACACCGAGACATACATATTTCAAAGTCTAGAACTCCATATATATATATATATATATATATATATATATATATATATATGTATTGTTGATTTAATTATGTAATCGGATTGATTTCACGGTTAGTAAGCAGAGTAATAAATCGTTTTAGTTAAATGCACTTGATAGCTTGAAAATTGAATACGTATGCCAAATTGTGCAGAAAATAGTTTATACTTCGTACACTTTTTGACAGTGTATGAGATTTAAGATACTTTTACTTTTGTCTGTTCAAATTAATAAATGCCAAGCTTTAAATTATAAGGATTATCTATTAGAAAAACTTTATTTACGGCTATATATATTTGGATACCATAATTTTCCGGTTATTTATTGGTCTCATCAATCATAATAGTAAAAATTAATTATTAATGTTAACAAAGATATGATAGAACCACATTTCCATTGGGACGAATACAAACTCAGCCCGATTGAAGACAAAAAAGAAATGGAAATTGTGATCAATCGGATCTTTTTGAAACTGTTGGTGCAAAGCTACAGCCCGCGTATGAAGCTGGCACTCCGCAATCGAATATCAAAGAATACTCCGCCTTATTGTTTGAAAAATAATTTCTTACATGAACTGTTAAAATTCTGCGCGTCCTTATAAACACGTTGGTCATGAGTAGTTTTAGTTAAAGCACCAAAATACCACACATCATATTCAGCTATCATGAATAGTTTGTAGGCTTAGAAACGTTCCAACATGTATTCATGTGAGGGTAACTATATATATATATATATATATATATATATATATATATATATCCATTGCCTTCGAATTTTACACAGAATATTTCTAATTCGGAAGAAAAAACGCATTAATAACAAAATAGATAATGGCCATTTATTTAAAGAATACTTAACTTCACTTTAAAATCTTTCATCCATATACATTCTGGGTTTTCCTTTGATTATGCGGGTGGCAACAAATCTGACTCAGTTTTGCTTCTATTTCTTGTTTGGTATGATTATTAAGTGTGTATGCATTTGCGTTTGTGTGTGTGCCTGTTTTCATGTAAAGGTCTTTCTCGCTGTATTGCAAAGTGATGTCTGAAATCTGGTCATTCTTGTATTGGTGGCTTGAGAGTTAACCAACTGTTTGTATTATTAACTGGTACTTGTACGAATGTTATTTTTTCGAGCGTACTCTTTCGTTTCCTCATGTTCTGTATTTTTGTTTTCTCCACTTGGTAACCGCGCAGGTGCGTATTACAGTGTTGAATGCTCATATTGTTTCGAAACTTCTGTCACTGTATGTGCAGCAATATTTTCCCCTTGAGTTTGTTGCCAATCCGATCGAATGTTTGTTGAGTCTGGATGAGGAGTTTTGTTTGGTCTTGCTTGGATGCTAGTGAATTGTTGCTGGATTGTGTGATTCGTGGCCAGTCGATTGGAATATCATGTTGATGAAACGTTTGAATATTTAGGCCAGGTGTTTGTTGTTTTATTATATATATATATATATATGTATATATATATATATATATATATATGTATATATAATGTGGCACATAAATATAAGCTTTAGTTTGATAACATGGAAAATCTATGGGAAGGAATATAGATAAATCTGAATAGAAATGAATTGATGCGCGAATTTCGGAACGACTATGTATCCTTTGTCACTTTCATCTGTAAATACATCTTCTGACTGCAAAGTTCATGATTTTCTAGACTAGATCTACGTTGATCTGGGAAATAAATGAAATGAAATAACGTTGTTCTTGGAGCAGACAAAATGATGCAGTTTTTTTGTAGATAAAAATCTAGACACGAAATGGATTTGCATTGAAGCAGTGACCGGTTACATATCGGGGATAAAATGTTTCCACTTTCACACGCTGGGCCCGCTTCCATCGGGGCATCGCATGACTTGTATGGCTCCGAGAAACTGACCACATTTTATTATATCTTCTGTGCTATCGTTTATAAGAGTATGGAACACGCTGCGATGATGATTCTGGGTAAGTCTGTGTCTAAAATGTTAGCACATCGCGAAATTGGCTTCCAAAAACGAAATTTCAAAAACAACGCCCATGCAAGGTTTGCCGCCAAAAACGACGTTGTGCCTCACGCTGCAGCATTGATGCGTAAATTAAAATTTGTACAATCTTCATTCAATTTGCTGTCTTGTTTTTTGTTTTTTCGTTCTTATTGCGAACTCATCATGTGCATTTCAGAATGGCCGCGATCGTGACCCCCCCCCCCTAGTGCTTGATTTCGGGCCCATCTTCTCCGGGGTCTGGCAATAATTGCTTACGCCACCAGAGTCGTGCAACGCATGCAATATTTTGTTATATAACGAATAATGTTCTGGCAAGCTTCTCCTTCTGGAAACGGCTATTTATCTTCGTTTTCGACACAACGTTCTAATTGGTCATTCATGATTTCACATTATAGAACAGACAACACACAATACAGGGAAGCGATAATGGCAGAATTTTTTTTCAGTGTAGACATCACATTGCATAAGGTAGCAATTGCAATACACGAAGTAGATCGGCTTTATTTATGTCGGGAATTTATCAAATACGTGGCCTGATTTTGAAACCGTGGCATGAACGAGTAACAGGTGTGTTGTTGCCTTGAACTTTGTCACTGCGTCACCCAGGCCAGGCAATTCATGCAATTTTAAGTTATATATATATATATATATATATATATATATATATATATATATATATCAACCAAGCTTTATGGCCAGTCACCATTTAGGGCGGAGTTTATTTAGCATCGATATTGACCAAAAGTTCTATCTGGCTACTCCAGATCGATATCTATAGGACAGACGATATAAGATTTGTGGAAGTGATAGTTTGATCTAAATCTTTAATTCTATATCACTTACCAAGATGGCATAGTGTAAACACTACGACGACTGCTAGGAGGTAGCCAGCTGAAACGATGCCAAACACGCTTCATGTAAGTGAAATATTGACAAATAAGCGTAAGTTGGTATAGAACTGAAAATTGCTTGTAGTGTGGGGTTCGAATAGCAAAGTAGATGTGTGCATGATTTAAAGTTAAGCGTGTCCCAGTTCGAGTCCCAGCCCCAGCAATTTTGACAAATACCCAATGAGTTCCCAGTAAGGACGAAATCGCTCTACCTGATGAGTTGCATTTTCTAATGTATAAAATGCACGTTTCTATTTACAACGTATGTATATATTTATATAGTCGGTATAATCTACAAAAACTAGATAAAATATTATAAAAAATTTATCTGATAAATTGTTTTCGACCTTATTGGACATGCATCTGTAGTAGACATTACGCTGTGGTCCGCATGTAACCTCGGAAGCATTTAGTTCAGACTCATGAAATCCGTACCCAACGCCAGCGAGACTAGTAACTACATGCACTTTGACAAATCGTACTATTTAGCTGTTAAATATTGTTTGTTGCGGAGAACTAATATAAATGCAAGTATGTATTAGGTGTTGAATGTAACAATAGTAGTTGTGACCAGAGGTAGGTAGCATGAACGGAAAGTATAATCTCATGTACATTCGTTTCGTGCTAACTGGCGACTCATCAGTAGGAACCGGTATTACGTCCTTTAACCACTATATATTTTGGCCAAGAATGTGGGATAATTGTACCGTCCTATTATCCCACATTCTTGACTAAATATATAGTGGTTAAAGGACGTAATATCGGTTCCTACTGATGAGTCGCCAGTTAGCACGAAACGAATGTGCATGAGTTTATACTTTCCGTTCATGCTGCCTTTGGTTTATCCTTCTGGTCACAACTGAACTAATTTGTTACTGGGTTCGCAACACCTAATACACACGTACTATTTAGCTGTTGTTTCATTCAAGTAGATCCTCCTAAGTAAGCTTTCAACAATAGGTTCAAATTAGACGTCCCCAATCTATCATTCTAAGACACAATACTTAGTTTAATGAAGCGCTATTGAAAAAAAGGCAATTGACGGGATTTGTATATGCATACGTTGGTGGAAAATAAAATTCATTTATTTTATTATGTCTTCTTCTTCTTCTTCTTCGTCTTCTTCTTCTTCTTCTTCTTCTTCTATGGAATCATATCAGCAATTACGCGTTTTGCTTTGAAACGTGATCAGACTTGTGAATATGTTTCACAGCCATACGTCTCACCACAAACGCTACGAGATAGACAAGTTGCATACACTTTTGAGCTATATTCTAACTACGTATATCAGTATTGGTTTGTTGTCTACACCTCTTCGTGTCGAATGTGAAAAAATTCCAACTAGCCCACCCAGATTTGGGCTTCTAAAACAAATTTGGATGATAAAATTTTATTAGAACATTTTGGCAGGATTAAATAACACGTTTATTTTCCAAATAATCTTGAAATTTACCAATTAAGAAAATACCATCCGTATAAAATATCATGATTTCGGAATTGTAGGATATTTGCTGAAGAAAGTTAATTGCTCGATGCGTAGAGGCTGCGCAATTTGGCTTTAAACCCAATAGTCGTTGATATTTTCGCTTCATACAACATTCGTGGCCACAACTAAGAAATTTACCTGGAAGGACGAAATAATGGATTCAATCAAATATGTTACTTATTCCATACTCAATTCATTTTCACCACAAAATATATCAGTCCCACTTGCCGTGTCACATTTTTGTAACTATTTCCATGTATATATATATATATATATATATATATATATATATATATATATATATGATATATATATATATATATATATATATATATATATATATTCTTTTGAAATGCGAGCTTTAATAAAATTCATTGTACCCTTCTTATGTGCAAAAACAAAAAGAAATTTTATCAGATATAAGAAAATTTTCTTTCTCATGGTCTTCTCAAATGTCTACTCTATTATTTATATATTATATTATATATTATTATTTATATAAAAAGATATGTTTATGAGTAGATATTTGAGAAGACCATGAGAAAGAAAATTTTCTTATATCTGATAAAATTTCTTTTTGTATTTGCACATAAGAAGGGTACAATGAATATATATATATATATATATATATATATATATATATATATATATATAGCTGTTTATTGATATTCATAATGTTAGATTATGATTACTGCTCATTTTCGTAAACTAGGTAATTTTTATAGAACGTTCTTTTTCTGTTTTTTAAAATATTCTTAACATTTTAACACTTGGTAATTATGGTAAAATGTGTTCAACACTCAAAAGGCTATTAGATTATAAAAGGATTATATTTTGTATAAATGAAGGATTTTATTATCACGTGAATTGGTATTCTTACTGTGCTCTACGAATAGATCAACTGGCACCCCTAACTTGCGACGACACACTCAAAAACTATGATATATATATATATATATATATATATATATATATATATATATATATATATATGTATATATATATAGCGCGGCCAACTTGTAAGTCTATTTCATATTCTGGATGGACACAGTAAGACTGCTCATTCTTATGGTAACACAATCAATTATTTATTGAAAATGTAATCCCTTTTATAATCAAACGGACTTTTGATTGGCAATCACACAGTTCAATCACAAGTTATCGTCCCGATCAATTTCAGGCCAAATTTAAAGTTGGAAATTAATGTTAATAATTATTTAAACAACAAAAAACCACTATTTTAGAAAAAGACCTAATTTACTAGAATTATGACTATTTGTGATCTAACATTACGAAAATCAATTAACACGACTAGGAAACAGAAAATAATGCTCTGTACGTACAAGAATAAAGATGACCCTGAAAATAGCCGTGCTATATATATATATATATATATATATATATATATATATATATATATACATATATATATATATATATATATATATATATATATATATATATATATATATAGTTGGATTTTTATCTTCATTACTTGGCGAAAATGGTTCTACTTCAATAATGTTTACATCTTGATATTGTTAAAGAAATCTTAGCAATGCCGTATACAACCATACTTAAATTTTACATAAATGCTGTAACCGTTAGTTCGTTTGATTTTAGCGACGGTTTGCAGATTCGACAGAATGGTTCTCCATTTTAAAGATAACTGTTACTTTTTTAAATGAAATTATGCATAATATTACTGCATTTTGCATTGAAAGCATCTACTATTTTACCCGTTTAGCATTTTAATTACTGATACTTGAAATGATTTTTTAACTATTTAGTACGAAAGAATTGATAACTTTTTTTGATTGAATAATTTTGTCACATTGGGGATAAAATTGTAAAATACTTCTTTGTTAGTGAAGCATAACACAATTTTTTGCCGATGCTTTTGAAAACTAGTTTTACTTTTCTGGTGTTTATATTATTTTGGGAGCCTTTCTTGGTTAACCAAAATTTTGTACGTGTATCCTAAATTAACTGGAACTGTTGTGAATTATATTTTATGTTCCCAATTGGTAAATAAATAAAGTATCATCTACTGTTCTGCTATCATTTTCTGTAAGTTATTTTTGTTTAAAATGTAAACCCTTCATTTAAAAATTAATAATAATAGACATTTTTCGTTTTTATTGGATATTTTCTTGCATGGATCGAATTAGGATGGAGGTTTACCCAGCTATCGACAGTACATGATGGAGGAAAGTTGTCATCAACTTTCTGCCTCCATTCCAAGTGGAGTTCATCGCCTTGGCGCCACGACAACTATTGCAGACGGTGTAACTCCCGTGCTGGTTCTAGATCATAGTCCATTTAAACCCTCTCAAATGAAAACAAAAAATGAAACCGTTTCACAAAAATCTCCAAGACAACGCCATCAGCCGGATACTACATCAACTCCTGGAGCAGGACTTACGACTAAGTCGAAGAGACGTCCAATTCACTCTAACGATCAGGTTGACCAACTTAATGGTAATTATCATTTCTTTTAATACTATTCTATACACTACTATGAGTAGCACACCATTTAATGGTTAATTAAATATTGTTTTTGAGGACTTGCCAACATTACTGTTATTGTAAAACAAGAATATATAAACCTGATTAAGCATCTTAATAATTTTTCACTGATTTAGATCGTCACCAGATGTTATCTTCTGCAGCATCTCAGCCAAATGTTCTCGGAGTTTCTAGTGAAACCCCCACAATGATGATGCTGATGCCCATGACCACTGCGGAACACCAATTTCAGTCGACTGCGTTAAGTTCTGTTGTAAATGGAATGGGTTTCTCGGCGCTTGAAAATGGATATATGCTTACAGGTTCAAATCATGCCGCAAGTATTCCCGCTAGTCATCAACCTACGAAAATTGATAGGAGTTCCACGACATCTGTTCTGACCAACCTATCTGGAGTTGCAGTTGGCCAGCCATTCACAGATATACAACAAAATCTGTTATTAATTCATCAACAACGTCAGCAACAAATTGACATTGAAAGTGTAGCCGGACGTAATGACGATAATCAAAGACAGAAAGACGCTACAGCAGCTTTGTCTCTGCTTCTGCAACAACAAATTAAACAGACTCCTGCCATAGATCAACAGAAAAAGAGTAAACGAACAAAATCACATGATGCTAGACGTCAACAGGTAAGCGATTCTTCATCATCGTTTCTTGGAAACCATAGTGTTAGTAGCATGTACCTTTTTGGTGTACTATAATGTTGGTATCGGTTACTAACACAATAGCCATAGTGTTAGTATCCATTACAGACTCCGTATATATATTATATAGTGTGAGTTAGCGTTGGAGTCGCATTGCCGAGACTAAATGATGTTAGCTACTCTACTGCAGGTTTACACATTCGTCTAGGAGATTGTATCGACCTATTATCCCATATTCCTCACCAGAATATATAGTGGTTAAAGGAGGTAATACCGGCTCCTACTGATGAGTCGCCAGTAAGCACGAAACGAATGTGTATGAGATTATACTTTCAGTTCATGCTGTCTTTGGTTTATCCTTCTGGTTACAAATAAACTAATATGTTACTAGGTTCGCAACACCTAATAAATACTTGCACAAATATTAGTACTCCGCAACAAACAGTATTTAATTCTTCATCTTGTTGTTAACCATTTCTCATAAGATAGTTAACGAATTTCTCCTACGAATTTTGATACAAACCCATTACTATTTTTCACCTGATGGTAACCGGGCTAATATCACTGAAACCTGCAATCTCACTATGAGCTTCGAAGGTAATAATGCAATACACCTATATCCGCATTCCCTTCTACAGATGATTTTCATCAACACAATAACACTTACAAGTTATTATAATCAAGGTTGCGGCCTTGATATAAACACCTGACCCATTAATTACTTGCATCTGTCAGTATAAACTAAGAATTGTATAGTGTAGAAAAGGCAATTCATCCAGTAGACCGGTTTCGTCCTTATTGGAAACTCATCAAGTACTGGCCAGAATTTGCCGCGGACAGGATACGAACCTGGGCACGTCTGCTTCGGAATCTGGTGCTCTAACCACTGAGCTATCCTGCATAATAAAAATAAGTTTGGCCTTGTAGGCACAGTGAGCAACATTCTTTCAATTCTAGTCATAAAACATTGGAGTAATGCGGCCTAGTTTATATTGCTTTGAATACAAATTTATTCTGAAATCTTCAGTTATCTATAGAAAAATGGCTGATAATGTATGCATATATAGATATTTTCGGAAGTATGTATGTATGTATGTATGTATGTATGTATGTATGTATGTATGTATGTATGTATGTATGTATGTATGTATGTATGTATGTATGTATGTATGTATGTATGTATGTATGTATGTATGTATGTATGTATGTATGTATGTATGTATGTGTATGTATGTATGTATGTATGTATGTATGTATGTATGTATGTATGTATCTATGTATGTATGTATGTATGTATGTATGTATGTATGTATGTATGTATGTATGTATGTATGTATGTATGTATGTATGTATGTATGTATGTATGTATGTATGTATGTATGTATGTATGTATGTATGTATGTATGTATGTATGTATGTATGTATGTATGTATGTATGTATGTATGTATGTATGTATGTATGTATGTATGTATGTATGTATGTATGTATGTATGTATGTATGTATGTATGTATGTATGTATGTATGTATGTATGTATGTATGTATGTATGTATGTATGTATGTATGTATGTATGTATGTATGTATGTATGTATGTATGTATGTATGTATGTATGTATGTCATGTATGTATGTATGTACGTATGTATGTATGTATATATATATATATATATATATATATATATATATATGCATACAGGCAGTTATGTGTATATGTACGCCTCTATTTGCATATTCATGTGTACATATATTTATGTATGCATGAATATACCCACTTCCGTTCGTGTTTATATTTGAATAAACTTTTCTTGCTTAATTTACGGATAAAATATGTTGAATCATTTTCTTATTTTAATAAATACAGCCGGGTTGTCATTTGTCGAGTGTCGTGTTTGAGTATGCCTTCAAGATGGCCATCTCTGTATTGACTATCGCTTGCCCTTGCTCACTTGGCTTGGCTACGCCTACTGCAGTGATGGTTGGCACTGGAGTTGGTGCTACTAACGGCATTCTTATTAAAGGTGGTCAACCGTTGGAAAATATGCGCAAGGTATGTCATCAGTATGTCAATGTGAAAGCAATCTGTCACTCTAGAAATTCATGTTATTTCGCAATTATATCGTAGTCATTTGATTTTTACCACAACGTAAGGCAACTGAAATAAGCAGTTAGTCGATTCGAAGTTTTAGTTCTCTTATGATGGTATTGTTAGCCTGGGCAATTTATGTTTTAAATTTTTATAGTTTTTCGTCTTATTCTCGACTTCCCTTCGTCGTTTAGGGTTTCAAACTCATCGGATGTCGTGCTGCACTTCAAGACGACAGGCCTCATCTTGTCTTCCCTGGTGTTTAATATCATACCGCGATTTAGGGTCCATTCATTTCATTTAGTGGCTATTCATATTCTGTCATCTAACCTATGTATTCACTATGTTAGATAATCCCATTAACAATTTGCTATATAGATTGGGAAAAAATTTTTCTTTGATAGACTAATTTTGCCTGTTTTATGGTTACTGGTATTTCACTTTTAGCTGACAACAATTCTTTTCGACAAAACTGGCACGATTACACAGGGCAGACCGCAGCTAACGCAGATATTGATGTTTCTGCCTACTGAACAGTTTCCTCGTTCTAAACAATCACAGAAAACGGTAATTTTTTATTTAAATTCCGGAATTTACTGTTGCCACCGTTATAATAGTCAAAGGAAATTGAAAGTAATAGTCAAACGAAACTGGATTAGCCGTTCATTGCGCTAATAATTCCTAAAACAATAGTGTACACGTTTAGCTTTCGCTCTGTCCTGCCAACTCTTTATCTAGAATCTTTACTTGCAGTGGAGATGAATGTGATAGGCGTGTTAACGCCTAGATAAAGCAGGTCGTATTCTGTTTTATCGCGATTTGAGAAGATATTATATGCAGCTGGTTTAAACAAGATGATGCTAACCGGATTGGTAAACTCGCTAGGAAACCTTTTGTCACACACAACTGCAACTGCATGATGTTGACAAATGAGTGAATCAAATGGTTACGAGTATCTACAGTGAAAACCGCGTGGTGCCTATATTGGCGATGCCGCCTTGCCTTAACACTGATTTAACCATAATTTGGTGTGCAGAGATCTAGGTTGACCCATTCTTTTGTGTTACCTATGTGATGATAATAATGTTGATGATGATGGAGATGATATCGGTGGTGGTGATGGTAATGTTGAAGATGATGATAATGATGGTGGTGATGGTAATGTTGATAAAAGTGAAGATGGTGATATTTATAATGATAATAGTGACGATGGTGAAATGATGATGTTGATGGGGATAACTGTGGTGATAGTAATAGTGCTGATGTTAATGTTGATGATGGTGATGATTGGTGTGATGGAAATGGTGAAGATTTTGATGATAAGGATGATGATGATGATGGTAATAATGATAGTGATGAGGATGAGATTCGTAAAGTGAGTTAGACATGCGCAGTCTGGATTTCAACTGTTACCTACCGGCTAGTCAGCGGTATGAATTTGAAGTAACATTGTGGTCAATGTATTTTGTGATAAGTTAAACTTACTGAAATTTAAAAAAAATATATAATGTATTGGCGAGTTTCCCATGCTGCCTAGCTTAAGACAGACCTCACGGTTGGACATGTTCCTCATATTATTAGGTAAATGTTAAGAAACGTTTTCGAAATTGAAATAGCCACAAATTCAAAATTTTAGTTCACTTAACAGAAAATATTTAAAGACCGTCTGTTTTTTCTCTATACGTGTAGTTCCTTGTTATTTCGCTATTCTCTACATTTTGCGACGATAATATTTTTTAAATTTAAATTTTAAATAACATTCATCACATCTTGCGCAGCAAATCTTCCCTTTTGTGCATATTTCGCTTGTCTTTATAAGGCCGTGATAAAGTTTCTCATCTGCGTGTGTTTCTATAAATTTCCGGCTTGACAAATGCGGGCCTTATCAAACTTTATCCTTAGTTTCATTTCGCATCTGGCCATTTTTAGAGGAATATGATTAGGCCTGTCTCGAAAACAATCGACTTTGCTGAATTCTATTATCATTTTTAGTGCTTACTTGCTCTACACCCAGTGATAGTAAGGAGGAAGTTTACTGTCCCAGCTATATTAGAAGTGGATCATGATTCTTACCATCATATGCCAGCTGGCCTACACAGTCCGCGGGTGAACCAATGGAACAGCTTTAAATTTGCAGTAGTATGGCCCAAGAATCTACTGTAGTTCACTCTACGCGGCAGTCCGACCTCTGTTTATGTATGCTTTAACAAACCTTTTCACGGTGAATAACCAATGGCTTATGTATATTCTCTCTAGCTGTGACCAAGTTGTATTGCGCAATCTGTGGTATTTAATAAAAAGGTTAACTTAGCAATTTTAATAAAGGCTTCATTCAATAATTTTGCTAACTATCCTATTTTAACTGAGGTAATTTTTTCCTCTTTGTTACGTGTTTAATTGTATATTTTGCAAATTAAAGTGAATAAGGCCATGACCTGTGTCATTTGAGTAGGCTTTCATTGGTTCCCTGTATTTTTTGACAAAATTCTCAATATTTTTCTGCGTTGTTTAATTGTTGTCTACGTCGATGTCATGCTTCTTGTTCGTGAAAGTGCAATTTCTGTTTTTTTAAGTTAAAGGTAGGCGTGTCTGTGAGTTACATGTCAATTAAAGCCTGCTAGAAAATGCAATTTACCGTCTAGAAACAAAATGTGCTTGCCATAAAATAAGGTCATAATGTAAGCTTCTTAAAAATTGTTGTAATTGCTCAAGGTTTTTATTGTATATTAATAACTGAGTTATGTCAAAATGAACTATCTTTGTTAATAGATGACTAAAAATTTCTATTTACTAGTCCATACTATTTTGCAATTAATTAGAAAAATTTCCATTGAAGTACAATGTACACGAGTCTACTGGGACTGAAAGACACGTCTGATTTTCCATGCACTATATAATCTTTGCGATTTGATCGTCGATAGTTAGTTTGCCGTCGTGCTTCAGGATGGTCATGGTAAGCCAAACGTCTGCAAAGATCACTGACGATAGTTTTCACATTTATTTAAATCAAGATCGCAACCGTGATTTAAATAGCTGCTATCGCTGCTGCGCAATCACAGTTTGCTTAATTAGATAGTCTTCACATGTTGGGCGATTCGGTAAATGGGATTTTTATTTATTTCAAGCTGCAAATTTTATTTGTAGAATTGTCAATACCACCCGCACAATTAACGGTTTTTGACTGTATACCATGTGCGTGTGACGAAAGCCAAAAGAAATGTTTTGTTCATGACCACATAGAAATTGTACAGCCGATATTTGCAATCAAGGACAATGTAAGCGAGACTACTAGAGGTGAGAGCCGCATGTCTAATTTTGCATTCCATATATATGAAATGCGGTTTGATCCTCGCTAGTCAGTTTGCCGTCGTACTCTGATGATGATCATGGAAGGTCGAAACGCGTCAGTGCGTTGCGACTGGCGGTAGTTTTGTTATGTTGTTTGACGACTGGTTAAATACAATGGAATTGGTTTTTACTTGAAGCTCACAAACTTGATTTAAAGAATTGTTACCACCACCCGCACAATCAATTATTGTTAAATTGTATTGCCGTCGTACTCTGATGATCATCATGGAAGGTCGAAACACGTCAGTACGTAAACTTGATATCACCACACGCGCAATTAATGATTTTAATTGTATTACCTATATATATATATATATATATATATATATATATATATATATATATGTGTGTGTGTGTGTATTTAGTGTGTGTGACAAAAGCTGCGATGAATTAATTTTCGTGACTGCATAGAAATTGTACAGCCGACATTTCCAGTATGGGAGACTACTAGAGGTGAGAACCGTATGTCTGATTTCAAATACGTTATACATGCATTGCATTTAATTCCTCGTTAATAAGTTTACAGTCATTTTTTAATTATCAGCATGGGAGGTCGAAACACGTATGTTCGTATGACTCATGTTAGGTTTGCTATGTTGTGCGATTGGTTTGATGCATGTGTATTAATATTTGACACAAACTTGCAAATTTGATTTGAAGAAACAGAAAACATTTTTCGACAAAAAACTCAGACCCCGTTAATACCATAAGATATCCAAGTATTTCCGTATCATAGACAAGCTTTATTTTTGTGTATTCAAAATTATTTTACGTACATAAAAACATGGATCACTACTCACATACATACATTCCTATAAATGTACATACATACATGTATTTATATGGACATGCATGCATAACTACATACACTCATTTATGTTCAGCAATATAAGTCTGATTTTTTATTTGAAAGTGATAGTTTCACGTAGATTCTTCTTCATCTTAATTCTCGCGCTTCTGTGTTGAAATTGTGTTGTATTCAAATCAGCCCGAGATAGAGTCATTGGTGCGTTCTTGGCCTCGAAAATTACCACTGCAACATACATACATGCATGCATGCATGCAAGCATATATATATATATATATATATATATATATATATATATATATATATATATATATACCTACATGCACACGTACATACATAAAAACACTTTAATACATATTTATATTTGGACGTGAATAGATACTCAGATAAATACCCACGACCATTCACGAATGCGTAAATGAAGGTAAAGCTCTTCTGCGCAGTAGGCTCCATGTAGCTTGAACCTATTGAACTCATTCAATCATTCTTTGGTTGCGGCATTAAAGGAGGTAGACAATGAGGGCGGGTTGGCTATAGGATGACGGAGCAATTTATGATTGTTCAACAGGCGCTGTGATCAAATTGAGTATTATTGGATCCGTTTGTCTACAAGGATAGACTCACATGCGATTACAGTCCTTGGTTGGTGGCAGTAAAGGACATTGACAATGAGGGCGGGTTGGCTATATGATTGTTCAACAGGCGCTGTGATTAAATTGAGTATTATAGAACCCGTTTGTCTACTAGAATACAGTCTAGTTGCGCATCATTGTTCTTGGTTGGAATTCCTTCGCGATATTGCATCGAATCGAGTTCGGTGGCGGTCCTGCTCGAGATTTCTAGCAGAATCATCTTAACTTTCTATTTTTGCTTTGCAAGGCTAACTGTAAGTTTCATTCGTTTTTTATGAAGCAATACAATGTAAATCGCAAGGAAGCTGTATTTCCGTTGTTGCTGACATGGCAATAATGGTGTAGGGGATTTCTAGGTGATGGTCTCAATCTCAACTAGATTTATTCTTTAACGAATCGCTCTGCATTAACAATCGTTTATGTGCTTTAAATTATTATTTTTGGTGTTTAAAAAGTTATTTTTATACTTCTATTTATTTGTTTTAAATTTTACTTTGTTTTTCGCAAGGTTATATGGCATTATGATATCATTTAATAAAGGCTGTTTTATTGTTACCAGTAATGATTATGCTGTTGATTATGACGATGATTTTTTACCTTCAGTAATGCACAAACAATATTTGTATACAGACAAAATGTATTTTGCGTATCGTAGGTCATCCATAGATGCGTATTGACAAGCTTTAGTTCTTGCACTCACACTGTCAATCGGGCCAGTTTGATTCATCCTTTGTTTATTCACGTAGTTGACAAACTTTTACATTTGTATTAGCTGTATATATATATGATAAAATTTGTAACAACCTTTTACTAAATAAGAACGGAAGCACTTTATATGGCTAGAAAAGGGCAATGTAAGGAATTCCAATAGAAGAAACACATTGATTACTGAATTGAGGGATTTGATATAATTCGCTATTTTCTGTATCCAGTCTCGTAGCTTCCTGTCCAATCCAAATAATTTTGTATTAGTTTTCTTCGTGCTACTTTTATTCGAGCAAACTACGGACTGAGTTTACCTGACGGATGCTTCCGGGGGAACTTTCGGACTTACTACCGAATAAATCGTGTGTTTCCTCTGGTTCACTCGAGTACCAACGAGAACATTTAGGTACTTATTGTGACTCATAAGGCGAGAATTTTTCTACGATTTTATGCATGATGTCACAGTTGTATTCCTTGCTACCTCATCTTGAGTCAGAGTATTTTTACAAGCCATCAATGATAGCCTTCGGCGTGACATACAGCAGCAGCATACTTAATGTCTTCTTAATATAAGGATTCTTGTTTCCCATTATTACGGAGAAAGTTTATGTAAAATTTGAAAATATGACTGTCCAAAGCCTTTCGTTCGTCGATCCGCAAATTTCTCTGATTTCGGGGTCGTCAATTCATCTGAAAAGTGTTTCAAATAAACACGACACGTACATTTTACCATTCGTGTAGCGCAACAAGACTACCGTCAGTTTTATTTGCAGATGCTTTGTAAAGCTGTTTGTTCGTCATTGGTGCCCGACAGCCATCCGTTTCGGGAATAACCTATAGTTGTGTGGTTATTTACTGCTTTGAATAGCCGATTTGCGGCTTGAAACCATCCTTTGTCTCACATAGGCTGTGTTTGATCGGAATTTCGGCTTTAGAATTTCTGAGCAATCCGGTGCCGAACTCTCTGCAGTATTTCCCGAATTCTTTTGAGTTTCTAAACTTTTGAAAGCATGCATTGAGTGGTTGTTAATAAATTATATTCAAGCTTATTATTAAATTTTGAAATAATCAACAATTCCATATTTATTCTCTTGTGTTTCTAACTAGACTCACCTAATTGTTTACTCCTCGATAACGTTGATTCACGTAGGCTGTAGAATTTTATACAATTAAGCGTTTACTTTGGAATTAAATTTTTATTGCAACTTTCTCATCGCGTAATAACACTCCGCTCACAGTTTGAACACACTAGGAATGGAACTTCGCTACACTTTTGCAATTAAGGAAACTGAATGCGAATCTTTTTGACTATTTCTGCCTGAAGTTTATTTTAGTAATGTGGGGCACATGTTGATGGGAAAAATAGCCAAACGAAATAAATTTTGGAAACATAATTTTTTAAAGAAAATTACCTTATTGTTACTTGAACTGGAATGCATTTTAATTAGGTTTTTCCAGCTACCACAAGACATTATAATGAGCGTATTGTGTCATTTGCAGGATGGTATGAACTCGTCAGATGTCCAAGATGCTGACGAAGTAAGTCATTTGTCGGTATCACGTCTTGTTCATTTGGTTGGCAGTGCCGAATCGACAGCCAACCATCCTATTGCTGGTGCAGTCGTCAGGATGACACGCGCGCTACGCTCCGCCAACCGCGTTTTGCAACCAGCCGACCTACTAAATGGTCACTCCGACCAAACACAGCAAACCGCTAGTCAGAAGCTAATCAGCATTGATTTAGACGACACAGTCACAGCATTATCAATGGAGAATACTTCAAGTAGTACTGGAATCGATCAGGCAGAGCTGGAAGTTGCGGTGTCCGATGGGCGTTTGGTAGAGCTGGCCAAGGTGAGGCGGCGCTATAATTTTTCTTCATTTCATCATTGTTAGATAGATTATCAAGATAAATAGTAGTGCTTTTTGCATACTTGTCTTATTAATTACACGATATTCTGAGCAGTATTTTGAGTATTCCTATTATTTTCCAACTATGAATCATTTGCTACTATTATTTACTTCAGTTTGTGCATTTTTTTAAACTGACGCCTACTCTCAGGTACGTTTAAATCACTTTCTGCTAATCACCATGAATCATTAATCAATAGAAAAAATGTGCAAACTGAATTTTACTATTCAGTGTGCTGACCCTGTGGCGTGATATTGAAAATACGCCGATCGCACTGGCTGTAGCACTGCTTCAAGCGTTCACTTATCCTGATTCCAAGGTTTTTAAGGCGACTCCAATGAATAGATACAATTATTGAAGATATAGACCAATGCTTTATTGGGTGGGCACGATTATTCGTGGTTCCGGTCACTTGACCTGGACTGATTGCACTCTCATTAACCAAGAGAAACTGAGATGGAAAAATTGTTGATATCTTACAGCAAGTAGGGTCTGGCAAATTCTACTCGGAAGATTTAGGTAGTTTTAAAATCCATCACGTGAGAGCCTTAGATCCCCTTATGTTTTTATGCATGAATGCTCTACTAATTAAAGATTTTTTAATTTCACACACCGTCGATTCTACACGTATTTTAGCGCTACATTCTTTGAAACAGTGAGTTTTGCCTGAAATCATAAAAAAACAGAATATATTTTGACATGACCGTTAGAATAAGCCTTAATTAAATAGCGTTTGAATTAAGATGAATGTGTAATGAATGCCCTGAAAATATTGTGACAGCAATGTACTTAATTAAACAAATAAAAGCACAGATGTATCAGATAGAAGGTACATAAATCTCAAGAATAGGTAAATCATAATGTCGATTTCTTTAAATTTCGTGCAGATATTTGTGATTAATTTAACATTAGTCTGTCTGAAAATTAAAGTAAGACTGTAGGTATCCAACACCATACAAGTTACAGAAAGAAATTAATGTCGCTATAATTGCTAGAGCATGCATGATCACTGATTCCGCTGTGAAATTATGCCTAATGAATGCTCATACTTGCCCAACAAATAGTTGTCACATCGCGCTTGGCTAAAAGTTTTCAAACATTGTTTGCTCATTCTGGGACTGCGCGGTTCATTGGACAACCAATATCATTGAAAGAAGGTGCCACAGATTTAATAGGTCTGTGTCGCAGCATACTAAAACAATTTAACTTGGAGTTAGCTTGGTAGGAGGTGGAGAGCTAGTGTTTGCTCTTCGTGTGAATGGCATCATGTTACGATGAGAAGAACTACAATGAAATAAAAAACATTATGGATGCCGTGCTGTGTGAAAATGTTCACGTGCTTTGTCTTTTCCAACTCGAGCGATAATTGTGTTGTGATATGATTCCAAAACTGCTCATAAGAATAGTTGGAGAAGAGAAATTTGTTGTATTGCATAAGGTTAGAGCGTTATACGTGTTGTTTAGAAACTACCCCTATTTCTTACCGAATACATTATTGAATTTGTAAGCTGGAAGGGGTTGATAGGAATGGTAAGTTTGGGATGTGGTTTCGATGTATTCTGATGTACACGCCAAATGGACATTGGATTGCTTGAATAGGTTCCTTAATGATAATCCGCAATACCAGAAAAAACAATATTAACGTAAGTCATATGATGAAATTAATTAACGTTTTTACGTCGTTAACAATTTCGAGCTACGGAGTTATTATTTCGTAAAAATTATTGATGTTGCTATGGGCAACCAATATCCGATCCGATAGCTAATATATTTATGCACTATTTGGAGTCTACACGTCTAAGAAAGGAATTCTTTAGAACAGCATCTATTAGCTACATACTTGGATGAAATATCTATTATGAAGAAATGTGGTGATGATGAATGAAATAGATTCGTTGAACTAACTAATTAAATGAGTGATTTTAAATTCACGTTATAAATAGAGATGAATTGGATACTACCATTTTTAAATGTCAATTTGCTAAGGAATAGCGTTAGTCTTGAAAGGGATATTTACAGAAGAGATGAGAAATACTCCTAAATGTTAAGTCTAGTTGCTTATATCGAATGAAAATTGTAATTCATGTCTTTAATAATAAGAAGCCTCAGGATCTACTACTATAAACAGAAAGAATGAATTTAAAAAAAGGAGGAAAGAAATATTTCAATCACAAAATTTTTAAGAAGGCCAAATCCTAGCAAACCAAACTTGACCGGAATATTGTTATTTCATCTGATTAGGATTTGAGAGAGAAAATTAAAATGTTGGCTTTGATAAAATTGCCTAATTAATATAAATTTTGCATGAACAGTCTTTAACTAAGTATGCATGAATAATTTCTTTGAATTAGCTCGAAAATTGGGTTTAATTCATTCTTATAAATGTGACCGTAGTAGTACTTAAGAAAGAGCCGAGAATGCACGTACATACATGTATAAACTTAGAATTAGACCTCCCAAACGATGGGTTCTAAAAGTGCTTATGACATTTAGGCAGAATTATCCAGGCTCCTTCATTCGAGCTTGTTTGCCGTTAGATTCCAACGAATTTTCTCCCATTCTGGTTTGTCTTGGTTAGTAAGAGTACAATGCGGTATGATCAAGTGACCGATGTCATGAGATTGTTGTCTACCTATTCTTCGGTTCCATCATTTCACAAGAGTTGCCTCGGTAACCTGGCGGGCAGGATTTGTACCGAACATTCAGAAACAGTGCTTTAACCAACGTAATCAACGTTCCTAACAAGGTTTGTTGGGGATTGCCTATTAAAATGCAATCAAATAGAATAGATCACCTATTAAATTTTGCTCTAAAGTAATATCTACTGTCATCCGGCTGGCAATCTCCTAAACTAAACTGAGCGTATACATCGATTTAAAACTTTAAACAGGCGCTAGTGGCTCCAGTAGATTATCGTCGTTGCATAAAAGGGAATCGGTAGTATGCTTGACTTGAAGAACTAGAACTCAGCACGTGAAATAGTTGTGCGATTCAGAGTGGTTTGCATAAATTGACAAATGCAGTGGTATCAAGGCTAATAGATCTGGAAATATCGACTGAAGTAGATCTG
Source organism: Eudiplozoon nipponicum (assembly GCA_029291075.1). Taxonomy (NCBI): domain Eukaryota; kingdom Metazoa; phylum Platyhelminthes; class Monogenea; order Mazocraeidea; family Diplozoidae; genus Eudiplozoon; species Eudiplozoon nipponicum. The sequence continues at coordinate 5,958 of JAQBSW010001969.1, read as the reverse complement.
TCTGTTGTCATCAGAATTTGTTGACGTCTTGTTTAGCATGATCTCAGTGTCAGGATCAAAGTTGACTAGAACTACCGTTTTCGATACCCTTAGCTTCAGATTGTATTGGGTAGACATGTTTCGAGCGTATATAATGGCTATGTAGTTCGTCTACCATTTTAACTATCAAAACAGCACCACCAGCGTATTATAGTTCGGAAAGCCAGCCACCACTACCGATTTCTATTTCATTGAATTTTACGGTTACCTCCTGAAGCCTGCATCAACAACATAATTATACTAGGTGGAAGCTAAGACACATGATTGTCTAATGTCAGAGGCAATCCCGAAAGATCCAAAGATATTTCTTATTTCGAAAGCAGGACGATGCGCTATTATACCAGGCTTCATGCACCTAATGAAGAAATTTCGGGGCCCTTAAAAAGGACCATTATCGCCACCTGGGTCGTGAAGCTCTGAGTTTGTATGTACTGAAGCAAAAATAGCTGTAGTTAATTCTGGGAGGCTTTTAATACTCGTCCGTGTCTTGTCTTTGTTAGTCCAGGTAGTTATAATTATTTTTGACTGGCTTCTTTCAATAAATCTTTATTAAACAGATCTGCTTCGATGGGTAAATTTGTAGTTTGTGCAGATAAATCGGCTATTTTCAATAAACACATATACTGGGTCCCTAAATACCGTAAAGTATGATGTACGAAACCAAAACTGGAATGGAAAATGATCAAAATCGACGAAAGTACTCTGTTTAATAGCCAGAATCGAGTACAGACGACGGGTGCAGCCAAAAAGCTTAAGAGAAGGTGTGTTAATTCTATGCAATTTATTGATTTTATATATGCAATGGGTTGTGCATGCTTTTAATCCTGTCTGCCAATCAGAATTGAATAGTTACTTTAAATTGCTTAAATGTGACGTGATATCAAATTGAATATAAGTTTAATAAAACCAACTAAAATATTTATCAAGTGGATTTACTATGCTATCAAACAGAAAAACAAATGTGAATTAGATTTCTTCACGTTGTGGTAGTTCAATAAAGCTTCAAGAACGGACACTTCGAGTGGGCTTCGCAATCTTGTCAAAGATTAGGAGAATCTCAGTCCAATAATTCGAAGGCGCAAAACGCTTAACTGCATGCAAATCTTCTTTAAAGTGAGGATCATGCTTCTAGAAACAGAGAAGAGACGGTTCTATACTTCTCACGAGGCAGTTTGTTTATAGGTGCGGAATATTTTCACTGGCTTTTCCTCATCTTAGTTGGAGTCCAAGAATACGATAGAAAGATTGATGCTCAACTTCAAATATCATTGTTCTTTAAAATGCTGCAATTTATTTTTAAGTTGTCTTCTGTAATTTAAACTTTAGACAAATGAGTGAATATTAATATAGATTATATTATGAAAACATGTAAAATTGAAATAACTCGATTCTTCGATGGTCTTTAAAATACGAAGTTTAGATTAAATTCAATTGGCCTTCAAGCATCAGTTACAAATAATTGTTGAATTTCCGTTTTGGATAATGTTGACGATTTACAACATCCAAATAACCAACAATTGCTTAATTCATTATATCTTAATCATATTTATGCATGCATGCAGGCAACTTCTTTGCAATACGTGATCCTTCTTAAAATTTATGTTGTCTCAATTTGCTGCTACTACACTTTGGTGTGAATTTACGATTTGGAATTTAAACATTGGAGAAAACCACTTTGGTCTGAAAATTACTATTTTGTGAGTGTAATTTTTCGCGTTTGCATTCGTCCTGCATATTTTTTCCTCCGCTTTTACTCTACAATCGTCTGATTTAATATTTGCTTAATCAAATAACTTACTTACATCAAGTTGGCTCAGCGTAGTAAACCTGACGTTAGTTGCACACAGCGACGCAGTGTTAACTTCCGTGGCTAACAAGAGTCAAAACGCAAAGCTCAAATAAGGTATGCTTCACACTTGCTTCATTTGTTTCGTGAAATGCATCTGATGAAGATCTACGGTAATGTAGATCGAAATATTATGAAAAAAGAAAATTACTGGAACGCAGATCAGGTAATTTCAATTAATCCAGGTGCGCACCAAAGAAATTCCTTCAAGGTATGGTAAGTCCGAAATGCGTTCTCAACTCAAGGTAGATTAGCCTAAATTGCACTTTACTGCAATTTCAATGCCCTATATATTTTAATCTTAATTGGATCATCATTAGGCAGTTTGCCGCTATGCTCTGATGATGATCATGGAAGGCCGTAACATGTCAGTGCGTGCGGCTGATGGTTGCGTTGTTGTTTCCTAATCGGCTACATACAGTCGGATTCGTGTATAGCTCAATTGGGCGAATGCGATTTAAGTGACTTTTACTCTAGTGTGTCTGTTGATTCTCTTATTCAAAATGGTGAGTAACTCAATTTGTAGAAGCACGCTATATTGGAACTTCCAATTTATAAACATTTATCCCTTTTATCTGTAGCTAAGCGTTGATTTGTTGCACTCATTTGATAGTTTATTTGGTGTATTCGTCAGATAATTTTTGCATTTTTGCTTTTATCTCTTCAGTCTTTTCTTAATTATAATTATTACTGGAATTTAGGAATTAACTTCACGTGACCTTCTTACTGACGTATCTTTGTTTTTACTTGTTTTTGTGGACTGTGGCTCTAGGTAACGTGTCCTGAGACACAGACAGGTTTTGGAATTCGGTGCAACGTTACAGTACGTTCTTTTGACTGTCCATTTGGTCATAATATACCACGACCTAATCTTAATGACGTGAGCAAAACGAATGCCGTGAAAGTAGATAAAGTGTTGTCCAGTACGCTGCTGGATCAATCAAGTATAGACAATAAAACTGCACCTGGCTCGATCTCCTCACCTGTGGACCTCATGGGTTACAAATACGATGGTAATATGAAATGCTTGCTTTTGATTCTTTCTCTTTAGTCAATACCAGCTTAGGCAGTTAAATTAATTTTCATTGCTGATTTCTTGTTCTGTCTAATGCATATTCTTTTACAACTTTACTCTCGGGTATAACGAGGTACATGTTTAAACGCAAATAACAATTCATGAGCAATAAGCAGTTACGGTCTGACAACAGGTTGGTCCTTTTTATTATTACTGGAAATTTTGTTATACGCCTTTCAGGCATTAAAGAGATATTTATCGGTCTCAAAAAATGAAACTGAATATAGTGTTGCGGTTGACTACAACATAGAAATAACGAAGGCGTTTTGAATAAGAGAGCGTGAAGTGGAAAAAAGTAGATGGTCGAAAAATCGCGAAAATCTTCATGTCTAAACAGATACTTCTAATATAAATTCAGAAGAATTATAAGACATTACTCATAAAACTAAATAATTTTTAAATATAATTATGTATTAGGTGTTGCGCACCTAGTAACAAATTAGTTCAAATATAACCAGAAAGATAAACCAAAGTCAGCATGAACGGAAAGTATAGTCTCATGCACACATTCGTTTCGTGCTTGCTAGCGACTCACCAGTAGGAGCTGTCCTAGACCAACTATATATTTGAGCGAGGAATGTGGGAAAATTGGACGGAAAACATGCAGTATTGAAACTAACTTCATATAAAATCGTCGACAATGTGACTTCAACACCAACTCACCATATTTAATGTATATATATCAAGTCTCTAAATGGTACCAACACTATGGTTGCCAAATACGTACATGTACCAACATTATGTTTTCTGTTTCGGTACGTGGTACCAATTTTTCAATGTGTTTGTAATTTAATTGACATAAATTATCCATTGGAAGTAAGCATTTATTAGAAAATATGTATGTACAGCGCAGCTCTCTTACATAAACAATGCATGCAAATCGAAGACTTACTCAAGGCAGTATAGCAAATGTAATTAAAATTGAAATAATAAAGCCGAGTAGATTAGCTATTCAATCACACTTTCTGCTTTTGCATTGAATATTTCACTTTTCAGATTAATTTAATCATTTTTCATCTTATGGCCAATGTTTCATTGAATATTTAACCTATGGATTTTTCAACTCCTGATGCGTTAATAATATTAAGACTCAATTTTATTTCAATTTATTCTCTTATTAACTTGATCAATCTAATACTTTTTTATGTATGGATAACTATTTTATCGATTCCGTCATGTTTCTAACAAAGAGTGGACAAGATATTTAATTAAAATTATACTCTAGAATGATCTTCTGACAAATATTTTTGCTGTTTTGGAAACGGATGTTCAAAAAGTATTCGTTAATAAAGTTTCTAGTGGGCTGTGAGAGTAGAATACTGTTCTGTTATTTTCACTAATAAAGATTTTTCACTGGCATTCATATATTTGAATCCACCTTTCTTTGCTTCCCACGTGTAATTTGGACGAGTAATTTTTAGTTTCAAACCGTAACTCCGAACTTATTAGTTATTCGCATCAGAATGGAACTACAAATCTTTTCCAATGTATTCTTTAAGCTAAACAACATTCATTTTAAACGAAAAATGCAAATTGGGCCTTATTTTCTAAGATAAACGCGATCAGTGTAATATTTGCATACCACTTATCTATTTTACGCTAATAATGATAGAATTTGGTAGCCAAATTCATATATGGTCTACGGTTTTTTTCTTTATTAGACAAACGTTTTAACAATAACAGGGTCTGTAGGTGACGCTTAAATAATTATTCTTTAGCCATTGAGCCACTTGCGATGTAATATAATATAACTCCATTAATAGATTTAGAAGCTTTTCGTTTTTTGTGATGATTTATCTATCATTGCGACTCACAGGGCTATACCTTATTATAATCATGGTTATGATCTTGATATAAGCACCTGACCCATTAATTACTTACATATGTCAGTATAAAATGAGAATTGTTTAGTGTACAAAAGGTAATTCATCCAGTAGACCGGATTCGTCCTTATTGGGAACTCATCATGTGCTGGCCAGAATTTGCTGCGGACAGGATTCGAACCTGGGCACGTCTGCTTCGGAATCTGGTGCGCTAACCACTTAACCATCCTGCCGCACACTACACTGCATACAATTTTCAGTTATATACTAACTAATGTAACTTGGTTAGTCTATTTTTCTTTTTAGTGGAGCTCATATGACATCCATTTAAACCCAAAGTTCCAACTAGTTATTTATCAATGGATATACCTTTTTATTCAGCACTGTTAGAGTTTAACTCACCTGGAAGTCCAATGGCACAGTGTCAGTTTATGATAATCTCGTCTCCCGATATGAACGAGCGATCTAGCGTTCTTTTAGAATCCACACAGCATTACGAACAATAATTTATGGTTACGGGCTAATGTAAAGCGCTTAACACGCTGAACTGAAGAAGATTGCCGCTAAAGACCATCTAAATATATTTTGAAGAAACAGAACAACTGGAATTCAGCTTGTGTTAGTCTGAACGCAGCTTAGATAAGGTTTGTTTAATGTTTTTTTTAATATTGATGTTGATGGGGTTAATGATAATTACGATGATGATAATTATGATGATGATGGTGAGGGCTATTTTTAAAAATTATTTTCTATCAACTAAATTTGTTTGTTCTCCTGTCCTATTTATGCATGAGATTTGCATAGCCGCTCACGAGATCATGAATGCATTATAGATTCGTGCGCATTCGAAATTTATCGATGCTAAATGACGTTCTGTTTTGTATTTAAATTATCTGGTTTTATTTACAGAACTCTTTGAGACGGCCGTTGATGGTTTAGATATTGAGGCAGCTCGTCAATTGAACGTAAGCATGCTGCCTGCAATTTGGCCGGAATCTGGCTTGGACAAATCAGGTTCTTTATTCGATTGGGCAGGTAATTTGCTTTAAGTCTTATTTTTGTCTTCCAGTTGGTGTTTTTCTAAATATACTCATTTTCTATCCAGACAGCCTAGGAGCACTGCTTAGTTATATCATGAAATGGTAAATTAGAAACACAAATCGCCGTTTAAAATT